>CABHPR010148273.1:6165-31172 GCA_902168415.1 Peromyscus melanophrys | reverse complement strand
ACACACACACACACACACACACACACACACACACACACACACCTTTATATATACAACCTACTGAGTTTGCTTCTGTTTTCTGTGTGGATATGGTTTCAGGGGTTACCAAACCTGATGGACACCGTTAGAGATAATAAAAAACTGGACACAGTACAGAAGTCAACAGATCATGGGAGGCCACCATAATTGATACATGTATACCATAACTCCTGCATCTTGGGTTAGAGAACATCACAAAAGAAAAGGCAGAAAGATTGTAAGAGAAGGAATATTAGGAAATGGTTTTCCTTTATGATAGTATTTTTTTTCTTCCCACTGTACTGCTGTAGTTACTTTGCTGTGGATATCACTCTGTATGCTGTGAATGTGTTGTTCTGATTTGGTTGATAAATAAAATGCTGATTGGCCAGTAGCCAGGCAGGAAGTATAGTATAGGCAGGATAAGCAGAGAGGAGAATTCTGGGAAGTGGAAGACTGCCAGCCGCCGCTGCCGTGGGAAGCAAGATGTAAAGTAATGGTAAGCCACAAGCCATATGGCAACTTATAGATTAATAGAAATGGGTTAATTTAAGATATAAGAACTAGATAGTAAGAAGCCTGTTTAGGCCATACAGTTTTAATTAATATAAGCCTCTGTGTGTTTATTTGGGTCTGAGTGGCTGTGGGCCCAGGCGGGACTGCAGAAAACTCCAGCTATAATATTTCAACAGGGCCTTGATCCCATTTGGTTTGTTCATAGCTGTCTATAATATATTTGGAATGAAAGTTTAACTGTTTTTTTTCCTTCTTGAAGAAAAGTATTTTTTTCATTTCATTATTAAAATAGACCATTAAAGTGATATTCTTACATTTTTTGAATCTTTATCACTTTTTGGTTCCAAATAAGCATCGTAATTCCCTTCTTTATGATTTGTATTGAAACTCTTTGCTTGATTTTCCTTTATTGTTTGTGTTATATATGCTTATGTTTCAGTGTAGAACAGTTGAGTGAATATTTATGAGAGTAATAGCATTCATTTTTTCCCATCTATGACTCCTGTCACATATCACTCTGTGATGGGCAATTAGTTCCTGTTGTATAATTAATTATTAAAATCATCCTATCAAAATTTTAAAAACTTACACACATTATAATGTAAATCACTACAATTTCTGTTCTACAGAAGAGTGTAATGTTATACCGTCTGCATAAATAAAATTAGTACTTAATATAAAGGATATATATTAGTGTCACAATGTGAATGCTAGTTCCCTTAATGTCTTTTCAACAAATATTTTACTACTCTTATCTCTATATTGTATATCATGTTTTTCAAATGTGAATAAATTATAAATTTATTGCTAATTGATTTTTAAACTGGTTCTTACATAACATTTCCTTAAAATTTCAACATTTAAAAACCTTTAATACAATTAGCAATCCTTATTTTTAAATACCAGGTACACTTTACTATCATTGTTCCTTATTTAGTTTGTATTTTGTAGCATGAAATGTTAGCATGTTCCCCAGCACTTACATGATCTGGCAAGTCAAACAAATTAGTGACCTGTGATGTGTTAGGAGAGGGAGAAAGCAGACTATCAAAGGAAGCACAGCTACTCCAGTTAAATCAGTGTTTTCCTTAACAAAACATTATGGTCAGTACTATAGCTTTTAATTTTTCAAGTGAAGATAGAAATTTAGACCTATTTTGTTCCTGCATCTGTTAACTTTTCTTTCTAATTTAGAAATGACAGTTTGCAACGCAGCAAGACTTGTTTTTTTTTTTTTGCTTCTTTTTTATTTGCACATTTGTCCATGCCTGTGCATGAGTGCATGTGTGCGTGTATGTGTGCGTGCATGCGCACGTGCGCGCACACACACACACGCACATGCATGTGCACACATACAAGCACATGTGCAGAGGCCAGAAGAGAAAACCAGGCATTTTGTATTGTTGTAAGTCTTGCTTTCTTGCAACAGATCTCTCAAGCAACCTGGAGCTTGCTGGATTTTTGTTGTTGTTCCTGTTTTAGTTGTTCTACCCAAGCCTCCACAATACTGGTGCCTAGCAAACTTAAGCAAAATTTTTGTCTCCGTGTCTCCCCAATGACATGCACAACCAGGTGTGATTTTTTTGTTTTTTGAAATCATAATATTATTTCCCATTTACTTTTCCTCCCTCTAAACCCTCCCATATACCCTTTCTTTCTCTCAAGTTCATGTCTTCTTTTTTCATTGTCATTAATGCATATATATGTATATGTATATGTAGTCCTAAATATAACCTGCTCAGACTGTATAAAATGTTATTTATATTTATATTTTCAGGGCTGATGATTTGAAATTAGATAATTGGCGTACACTTCCCTGGAGAAGACTATCTCTACCACTTTCAGCATTCCTTAGTTGCTTGTAGTTCTTTGTGTATAGTTGAGGATCATACGTGCACAGTAAGCTTTTGTCAATGCAAAACTACATACTAACCAACCAACTGAACAAACAGAAAGCCCCCACATTTATCACATTGAAGGAAATAAGAGTTTATTCTACAGCCAAATTTGAATGATGAAGGCTCAGGAAGATGGAGTTAGGTTGCCATAGGGTCCATGTTCCAATGTGGAATGAGTTTTATAATAGCATAGTAATGTTATAAATCAAGGTTATTTTAGAATATATCCTTGCATATATCAGGTAAGCAGTTACAGCCAGGTAGCTAGGCTTCAGATAATACCTGAAAACATTTTTAGCCCTTCCATTGATAGAGAATAGGACTTTTGTTAATTTTATAATTCCAAAGCTTTTTAATATGTTTATTAGGATGTTAGATTTGAACTAAAAGAGAGCAAGAAATAGCTGGTTGGGTGTCTAAAGATTGCTGAAGAGAAATTGTAAATTAGACTCTGAAATTACAACATTTCAACCTCTTAACATTCACCTCTCTTACTTGCTTAATGATTCTGGCTAGAGTTTCCAGCACTTAAATGAAAGTGGTGTCATGGGCTAATTTTTTTCTCCCTCCCCACATTCATATGTTGAAGTCTGAATTCTTAGTGTTTCAGAATGTGACCATATGAGACATAGTCTTTATAGAGACAACAAATTTAAAAATGACATCAAAGTGGGTCTTAATCCAATTTAATTGCTGTCTTATTCCAATGAGAAAATTTGAAGTGGTTTGCATTCATAAGAAGCAGAAGATGAAGATCCAAGAGGATTACAGCCATATGTACAATGCAAGGATAGAAGTGACTTTTCTTGTGTCTCCTTCAGAAGAAAGCTACCTTTATTTCAGACTTCAATAAGCCTTTAAGAGAAAAAAAATCCATGGTGTTGAATCTACCTGGTTAGTGGTATGCTTTTTTATACTAAGCAAACTAATACAAGTAACAAGAGATGACATGCTAGTTTTGGGTTAGATCTTAAGAAGAAAATAGTCAGTCTTTAATCAGTTAAATGACTTTAGGGCCAACTGAGAAAAACGTATAAGTACAGAATGGCAGTATTTCAAAAAGCATGGATTAATCAATATTTGAAGAGGATTGAATCTGAAGTATAGATCCTCACTGTGATGATTAATTTCCGTCTCCAATTTAACAGGTTTTAAAATTATCATGGAAGTACATAGGCTATGTCTATGAGAGTATTTCCCAAGCTGTAATTCACAGGAGAAACCAACTCTGAATATGCGTGGGACCATTGATAGAGTTGAGTTCCACAGGAATTGCAAGGAAAAGGCAGACTTAGCACCAGCATTCAGGGTTTTCTTTTCTTTTCTTTTTGAGACTATAATATAATTACATCATTTCCTCCTTACTTTTCCTCCCTCTAAGCCTTCCCACATACCTCTCCATGATCTCTTTCAAATTCATGGCAATATTCCAGTAGTCATTACTGTATATATAGATAGATAGATAGATAGATATGGATATATATATATATATGGATATATATATATATGGATATGTACAAATATATATATATATTCCTACGTATAACCTATTCTGTAGGTATAATGTTATTTGTATGTAAAATTTTGGGGCTGATCATTTGTTATTGGATAAACCAATTTCTCCGGCTGTCAGCATTCCTTTTTTTCCAACAATAAAAAAATGTTTATTAATTCCTCTACAACAATAAAGACATGAAGCTTCAGGAGAATTTTTGTGAAGAGCTTTGTATTAAGACATAGAAAGGTTTCTCTAAAAGTCACTTATCACAACGTTGCATATTTACTCTTAACAGCCACAGGCTAATAAACTCAGTTTGTTGAGGAATATGTTTTCATTATATCTTTGTACAAATGGATAATCTACATGGTATATCAACACAGTTATGACATTCTAGAGCTACAAATGCAAAGATTTTTTTCTCTAAAAACTCTACTCATTTATTTTTATTTATTTTTTTGGTTTTTTTTTTCATTTTTCCTTATTAAGAAATTTTCTACTCACTCCACATACCACCCACAGATCCCCCCTCCTCCATTCTCCCACCCCCCCACAGCCCTCTCTCTGAAGCCATCTAGCATCACCACATCTCCCAAATCAAGGTCTCCCAAGAGAAGTCAGGAGAGCCTGGCACACTGAGCCTAGGCAGGTCCAAGCTCCTTCCCACTGCACCAAGGCTGTGCAAGGCATCACACAACAGGCACCTGATTCACAGAAGACTGCCCATGCACCAGGGACAGATCTCAGTCCCCTTGCCTGGGTGCCCTTCAAACAGTTCGAGTCAAACAATTGTCTTCCATATCCAGAGGGCCTAGTCCAGACCCATGGCGGCTCCACAGCCACCAGTCCACAGTTCATAGGCTTCAACTAGTGTGGCCAGTCATCTGTGCAAGGCCTCCCATCATGATCTTGACATCCCTCACCTGCAGAATCCCTCCTCTCTCTCTTCAATTGGATTCTTGGAGCTCAGCCTGGTGCCTGGCCATGGATCTCTGCATCTGCCTCCATCAGTCACTGAATAAAGGCTCTGTGATGACAGTTAGGGTATTTGCTAGACTGATCACCAGAGTAGACCAGTAAAGGCACCCTCTTGGCCATTGCCAGCAGACCAAGGTGGGATCATCTTGTGGATTCTTGCGAGCCTTCTCAGTACCCTGCCTATTCCTATTCTCATGATGCCCTCATCTATCATGGTATCTACCTCCCTACCCTCCCACTCTGTTCCTGTTCCAGCTTGACCCTCCCATTTCCCTATGTTCTCATGCCCCATTCCTCACCCTCTGCCACCCCCCCACACCCAGTCCACTCATGTAGATCTCATCCACTTCTCCTTCAAAGGGTCATCCATGTGTCCCTTCTACGGTCTTTCCCTGTTAGCTACTCTCTCTGGAGTTGTGGTTTGGAGTCTGGCCATTCCTTCCCTCACATCTAGTATACACTTATGAGTGAGTACATACTATGTTTGTCCTTCTGAGTCTGAGTTATCTCACTCAAGATGATATTTTCTAGTTCCATCCATTTGCCTGCAAATTTCATGACATCATTGTTTTTTACTGCTGAGTAGTACTCCTTTGTGTATATGTGCCACATTTTATTCATCCATTCTTCAGTTAAGGGGTATCTAGGTTGTTTCCAGGTTCTTGCTATTATGAATAATGCTGCTATGAACATAGTTGAGCATGTGTGGTAAGATTGAGTATTCCTTGGATATATGCCCAAGAGTGGTATAGCTGGGTCTTGAAGAAGACTTATTCCCAGTTTTCTGAGAAACTGCCATACTGATTTCCAGAGTGGCTGTACAAGGTTGCATTCCCACCAATAGTGGAGGAGTGTTCCCCTTGCTGCACATCCTCTCCAACATAAGGTGTCTTCAGTTTTTTTGATCTTAGCCATTCTGACAGGTTTAAGATGGTATCTCAGAATTGTTTTGATTTGCATTTCCCTGATGACTAAGGATGTTAAGCAATTCATTAAATGCCTTTCAGCCATTTGAGATTCTTCTGTTGAGAATTCTGTTTAGCTCTATAGCCCATTTTTTAATTGGATTGTTCAGTATTTTGAAGTCTAGCTTTTTGAGTTCTTTATATATTTTGGAGATCAGCCCTCTGTCAGATGTGGGGTTGGTGAAGATCTTTTCCCATTCTGTAGGCTCTTGTTTTGTCTTATTGACTGTGTCCTTTGCCCTAAAAAAGCTTCTCAGTTTTGAGAGGTCCCATATATTAATTGTTTCTCTCAGTGTCTGTGCTACTGGTGTTATACTCAGGAAGTGGTCTCCTGTGCCAATGCATTCCAGACTACTTCCTACTTTCTCTTCTATCAAGTTCAGTGTAACTGGATTTATGTTGAGGTCTTTGATCCACTTGGACTTGAGTTTTGTGCATGGCAACAGGTATGGATCGATTTGCAATCTTGATATCCAGTTATACTGGCCCCACTTGTTGAAGATGCTTTCTTTTTTCCAGGGTACAGTTTTGGCTTCTTTGTTGAAAATCATATGTTCATAGGTGTGTGGATTAATGTCAGGGTCTTCAATTTGATTTGATTGGTCCATGTGTAAGTTTTTATGCCAGTATCAAGCTGTTTTTATTACTATAGCCCTATAGTAGAGCTTGAGGTCAGGGATCATGATGCCTCAAGATGTTGCTTTATTATACAGGATTCTTTTAGTTATGCTAGGTTTTTTGTTTTTCCATATAAAGTTAAGTATAGTTCTTTCCAAGTCTGTGAAGAATTCTGCTGGGATTTTGATGGGGATTGCACTGAATCTGTAGATTGCTTTTGGTAAGATTGCCATTTTTACTATGTTGATTCTACCTATCCATGAGCATGGGATATCTTTCCATTTTCAGATAGCTTCTTTGATTTTTTTTCTTCAGAGATTTAAAGTTCTTATCATACAGGTCTTTCACTTGCTTAGTTAGAGTTACCACAAGGTATTTTATATCATTTGTGGCTATTGTAAAGGGTGATATTTCTCTGATTTCTTTCTCAGCTCATTTACCATTTGTATATAGGAGGGCTACTGATGTTTTTGAGTTAATCTTATATCCTTCCATTGTACTGAAGGAGTTTATCAGCTGTAGGAGTTCCCTGGTAGAATTTTTAGGATCACTTTTGTATACTATCATATAGTCTGCAAATAATCTAAGTTTGACTTCTTCCTTTCTAATTTCTATCCCTTTCATCTCCTTTTGTTGCATTATTGCTCTAGCTAGAAATTCAAGTACTATGTTGAATAAGTATGGGGAGAGTAGACAGCCTTGTCTTGTTCCTGATTTTAGTGGAATCACTACATTTGAGTTTCTCTTCATTTAATTTGAGGTAGGCTGTCTGCTTGCTGTAAATTGCATTTATTATGTTTAGGTGTCTTCCTTGTATTCCTCATCTCTCTAGAACCTTTATCATGAAGAGGTGTTGGATTTTGTCAAAGGCATTTTTAACATCCAATGAGATGATCATGTGGTTTTTTTTCTTTCAGTTTGATTATATGGTGTATTACATTGACAGATTTTCGTATGCTGAACTATCCTTGCATCCCTGGATGAAGCCTACTCGGTTTTGGTGGATAATTTTTTGATGTGTTCCTGGATTCAGTTAGCCAGTATTTTATTGAGTATTTTTGCATCAATGTTCATGAGGGAGATTAGTCTGTAATTCTCTTTCTTTGTTGCATCTTTGTGTGGTTTGGGTATCAGGGTAACTGTAACCTCATAAAAAGAATTTGGCAATATTCCTTCTGTTTCTATTTGTGAAACAATTTGAAGAGTATTGGTATTAGCTCTTCTTTGAAAATCTGGTAGAATTCTGTGCTGAAACCATCTGGTCCTGGGCTTTTTTTGGTTGGGAGAATTTTAATGACTGTTTCTATTTCCTTAGGGGTTATTGGTCTTAAATAGTTTATCTGGTCTTAATTTAACTTTAATATGAGGTATCTATCCAAAAAACCATCCATTTCTTTCAGATTTTCCAGTTTTGTGGAGTACATGTTTTTGAAGCATGACCTGAAAATTCTCTGGATTTCCTCATTGTCTGTTGTTATGTCCCCCTTTTCATTTCTGATTTTGTTAATTTGGATGTTCTCTCTCTGTGCTTTTTGGTTAATTTGGATAAGGGCTTGTCGATCTTGTTGATTTTCTCAAAGAACCAACTCTTTGTTTCATTGATTCTTTGTATTTTTCTCTTTGTTTCTATTTTATTGATTTCAGCTTTCAATTTGATTATTTCCTGGCGTTTGTTTCTTCTGGGTGAGTTTGCTTCTTCTTGTTCTAGAGCTTTCAGGTGTGCTGTTAAGTCACTAGTGTGAGATTTCTCCAACTTCTTTATGTGGGCATTTAGAGCTATGAATTTTCCTCTTAGCACGGCTTTCATGGTGTCTCATAAGTTTTGGTATGTTGTACATTCGTTTTCACTGAATTCTAGGAAATCTTTAATTTCTTTATTTCTTCCTTTACCCATTGGTGATTCAATTGGGCATTATTCAGTTTCCATGAGATTGTAGGCTTTCTGTAATCTTTGTTGTTGTTGAAATCTAACTTTACGTCATAGTGGTCTTATAAGACACAGGAGTTTTTTCAATTTTTTTGTATCTGTTGAGATTTGCTTTGTAACCAAGCATGTGATCAATTTTGGAGAAGGTTTCATGGAGTGCTGAAAAGAAGGTATATTCTTTTGTGTTAGGGTGGAATATTCTGTAGATATCTATTAAGTCCATTTGAGTCATAATGTCTCTTAGTTCCTTTATTTCTCTGTTAAGTTTCTGTCTGGCAGACCTGTCCATTGGTGAGAGTGGGGTGTTGAAGTCTCCCACTACTAGTGTATGGGATTTGATGTGTGATTTAAGCTTTAGTAATGTTTCTTTTATGAATGTAGGTACCCTTGTATTGGGGCATAAATATTCAGAATTGATACTTCATCTTGTCAGATTTTCCATGTGATAAATATGTCATGTTCTTCCCGATCCCTTTTGATTGATTTTAGTTTGAAGTCTATTTTATTAGATATTAGGGTAGCTACACCAGCCTTCTTCTTAAATCCATTTGATTGAAATGTCTTTTCCCAGCCTTTTATTCTGAAGTAGTGTCTGTCTCTGAAGTTGAGGTGTGTTTCTTGTATGCAGCAAATGGACAGATCTTGTCTTCGTATCCATTCTGTTAGCCTGTGACTTTTTATAGGTGAATTGAGACCATTGATATTGATGGATATTAATGACTAGTTATTGTTAATTCCTGTTATTTTTTGGTGGTAGTGTTGCATGTTTCCCTTCTTTGGTATTAGTTGGTATGGGACTATCCATTGCTTGTGCTCTCATGGGTATATCTAACTTCCTTAGGTTGGATTTTTTCTTCAAGTGCTTTCTATAGGGCTGGATTTGTGGAAAGATATTGTTCAAATCTGGTTTTGTCATGGAATATTTTGTTTACTCCGTGTGTTTTGATTGAGAGTTTTTGTAGCATGAATCTTAAAAGTTCTTATTAACAAAATCAAACCTGAGCCAGTTATTGGGGTGAACACTGGAAGGTCAGAGAGACAGAATAAGCCACAGCTATCTCACCTAGCCGGATCCTCAGCTGGTCTTGTTTCCTTAGACTGGAGGCCTCTGAGTCCTCATCCAGAATGGGTCTCATCTGAACTGCTGCTAGAAGCCTGAAAGCTTAACCAGCCACATGCTTCTCCAGGCCAAAGGCCTCTAGTTTCTGGTCCTCATGCCTTATATACCTTTCTGCTTTCTACCACCACTCCCTGGGATTAAAGGCTGGCTTTCTGGGATTAAAGGCTGTGTCACCACGCTTGGCTGTTTCTAATGTGGCCTTGAACTCACAAAGATCCAGAGGGATTTCTGTCTCTGGAATGCTAGGATTAAAGGCGTATGCTACCACTGCCTAACCTCATGTTTAACATTGTGGCTGTTCTGTCTCTGACCCCAGATAAGTTTATTAGCCTGCACAATATTTTGGGGAACACAATACCCCCACAAGTTTTGCTGGGAATAACAGTCTGGGTTGGCATCCATGGTCTCTTGGTGTCTGCATACCGTCTGTCCAGGACCTTCTGGCTTTTAGAGTCTCCATTGAGAAGTCAGGTGTTATCCTTATGGGTCTGCCTTTATATGTTACTTGGCCTTTTTCCTTTGCAGCTCTTAATGTTTTTTCTTTATTCTGTATGTTTACTGGTTTGATTATTATGTGGCTAGGGGACTCTTTTTGGATCCATTCTTTTTGGTGTTCTGTAACCTTCTTGTATCTTTATAGGCATTTCCTTCTTTAGGTTGGGAAATTTTTCTTCTATGATCTTGTTGAATATATTTTCTGTGCCTTTGAGTTGGTATTCTTCTCCTTCTTCTATCCCTATTATTCTTAGGTTTGGTCTTTTCATGGTGTCCCCAATTTCCTGGACATTGTGTGTCATGACTTTGTTGGCTTTAGTGCTTTCTTTGACTGATGAATCTATTTCCTCTACCGTATCTTCAATGCCAGAGATCTGCCTTTCCTTCTCTTGCATTCTGTTGGTTATACTTGCATCTGTAGTTCCTGTTCATTTACTCAGATTTTCCACTTCCAGTATTACCGCAGTTTGTGTCTTCTTTATTGTCTCCATTTCAGTTTTCAAATCTTGAACTGTTTCCCTAACTTGTTTAGTTGCTTTCTCTTGACTTTCAATGGATTTACTGATTTCTTCCCATTTTTTGTTTGACTTTTCCTCAATTTATTTAAGGGAATTTTTCATTTCCTCTTTTAAGGTCTCTAATATCTTCTTAAAGTCATTTTTATGGTCGATATCTTCTTTTTCTTCTGTGTTGAGATGTTCAGGTCTTGCTGATGTAGGTTCTGATGGAGCCATATTGGTTTTTATGTTGTTGACTGTATTTTTGCACTGGCGTCTACCCATCTCTTTTTCCACTTGGTGCAAGTGGTATCTGTCTCTGAGGGAGCCTCTCTTGGTCTGATTGATACTCTTGATCCAGTGGGAGCTCTTAGTCTATTTGGCGCTAGTGGGCTCTGTCTCAGGGAGTAGCTGCTGTCTTAGCCTGTGGTAGATGTTGTTAGTCTGACCTGTCTTATGGAGGTCTGCCTGTCAACTGACCTGAAACGTGTACTCTTAGTCCAATCGGGTACTGGTGGGCTCTGTCTCAGGGAACAGTTGCAGTCTAGGAGGGTGGGTGGGATTTGGGGCATGTGGGGCTTGAGTTACAGGGTCTGTTGGGGATGGTGGTAGTCTGACCTGTGTGCAGGAGGTCTGCCTGCCAACTGGTCTGAAGTTGGGACTGCAATGGGTGGTGGTGTAGGGTTGCAGGGTTGTGCCACTGGGCCCAAAGCTTAGGGGCTGGAGTGTTTGGGTATGAGGATAAAGACTCACCTCTTAGTCCAGTTGGGTGCTGGCAGGCTCTGTCTCAGGTAACAGTTTCAGTCTCCCAGCGCTGTTAGCATTCTTTAGTTGCTTATAGTTCTTAGTATGTGGTTGAGGCTTCCTGGGCTTTTCCTTGTCTACTTTAGCATGTCTATTGATATATCACCCATGTTTAGCTCATATTTGTGCAGTCATGTTGGTAAGACTTTATGGACATAGCTTCTTACATTCCTAGGAGACACAGTGTCACAGTGAACTCCCCAAAGTAACTAATACACATGCAGAGGTGATAATTAATTTCCATGTCCAATTTAACAGGTTTTAAAATTACCATGGAAGTACATAATTGGCTATGTCTATGAGGGCATTTCCCAAGCTTTAATTCACAGAAGAAACTCACTCCAAATATGAGTTCCACATTCAGAATGAGAGGTGAAAGAGGGCAATTATTTTGCGAGGAGAGTTAGAGAAGTGCTTATATATTGGGGTAACATTACTCAGTGGAACAGTAGAAAAACTTTGGTTCAGATAGCTCCAAAGAAGCAGCAGAATTTATGATCTTTTATAGATACAAGGTTTGCTTTATCTATGGCTAGCAGATGTTATGTGTAATTTTGCAGGATATGCAAAGCAGTCAGGCTCTACAGGACTAAGAATAGACTGTTGAAGACTGTATTTAAAGCAACTGAATATGTTAAAGTTTGTGTCTGGTGCCAGTGAGCTTTGAGCTGATATTCTTAGCCTGCTATAAAGTGAACATTGAAAAGGCTATACATTGAGTCCATTTAACAACACATATAATGTTAGCTCATGGGTTTTTCAATTGGTCTTAATGTGTTGAAGAAGTTCCTTCACACACATTTAAGTTTGTTGTCTTTAACCTTAAACATTTTTAGATTCTATCTAATATTTTTTCTATGTCTTTGAAGATGATAATGTAGATTTTGTCTAATTTCTGTGATATAAAATCAAATAATTGAAATTTGATGTTCAGGTATTAATTCAACCTTGGCTTCTTAAAATAAATGTCACTTGATTATGGTAGAAAATGCTTGATATGTGTTTCAGGATTTGATTTGCTAATATTGTTTGAGAACTTTTGTAACTATAATTGAAACTGAGTAGTAGTTCTCTTTCCCTTCCATATATTTGTCTGGTTTGTATAATGGATAACAGGCTTCATAGAATGAGCTGGAAAATATTCCATTGTCTCCTATTTCAAATAATCTTGTGGATAACCAGCATGAATTCTTCTTTAAATGTTGGTGGAAATTTCTAGTTGGAGGCATATGTGTCTAGTCTCTGTCTTTGAGGGATGTTTGTAATCATTGAGCTAAGTGTCTAAGTTTTTATTTGTACTTAATTTGTGTATATTCTATCTTTTACACGTGTTTGTTAGTGTGATGTGCATGCATCTATATGTTCACGTTCATATGTATGTAAGCATGTATGCATTTCTATGTGTTCGTGTTTCATACAGAAACCAGAGTTTGAAGTTGTATGCTTTCTCAATTGCTTCCTACCTTTTATTTTATTAAAGCACAGTTATTAACTAAACCTGGAGCTTGCCAATCTGGCTAGCCTAACTAGGTTGCTTGCCTGGTGAATCCTTTGTTTCTGCCTTCTGAGTGCTGTGAATCCAAGCTGCCAACATATCTGCCTGGTGTTTATACAGGTGCTGAAGATCTGAACTCAAGTCTCTGTGCTTGCATGGAAAGTGCTTTATACACTGAGCCATCTTTCAAGCCTTGTACACATATTTCTAGCTCTTTGTCTTTTTTCTTCATAATATATATTTTTTAATTAAACTATAACTACATCATTTTCCTACTTCCCTTTCCTCCTTCTAATTCTTCCCATCTACTTACTGGCTTTTCTTTAAAATCATGGTCTCCCTTTTAGCATACACACACACACACACACACACACACACACACACACACACACACACAGACGTATTCCTAAATATATAAATACAACCTTACAACCTGTTCAGTGAGTATGATGTTACCTGTTTCAGGGCTGATCACTTAATTTTGGTTATATACATGCTTTGTAGTCGATGTCTATTTAGGCATATGCCCATTGCATCTGGTTTCTACATTACATAATTGTAAGGCCTGCAGTACTTCCTTATACTCTTTTAAAAGTTTTTGGCTACCCTGTTTGTTAGTGGTGCTATCTCTTTTACTTCTGATTTGTGTATTTTCTGTCTTCCTCTTATTGTTTTTGCAGTCTAGGTAAAGTTTTGTCAATTTTTGCTCTGTTCAAAGAACCAACTTTTTAGTTTCATTGATTTTTCCATTCTCTATTTCATTGGATTTTACCTAAATCTTAACTATTTTTTTCTGATTGATTTGTATTTAGTTTGTTATAATTTTTCTAGTTTTCTAATGTGGAAATTTAGGATATTTATTTATCTGTTATTTTTAACTAAATTAAATATATATGTTAAAATACATTATATGGTTCCACCAGCTCTTTCCAGCCTAATTTGCACCTCCTAGGCCTCAGTGCCCCAGGCTCTTTCTGCTGCACTGGGTGTGACCAACCTTCATTTCCCCAGGGCAGGGCTCAGCTCAGGTCAACACAATCAGCCCAGTTAGGCCAGTAAGGCAGGTCCACAGCAGCCCCTGGACCCCTGCCAGCGGGGATGGGCATGGGCCCCTACAACCACCACTAGGACTCCAGAGAACAGTGAGCTCCACACTCAGATCAGGCTCTGGACTTACCTGCAGGGGAGAGTGGGGCTCCTGGATATCTGCCACTAGCCCAAGGGCCTGAGGGCCATCGCTGCAGCAGTCTGGAGCCCATCCCTGAGCCATGAAGTTAGGAATGATGCAGGGCGGGGACACACACACATTATACATGTATTATGCATATATTTATATAATGAATTTTGGCCCCTTTCTTGTCTCTCATCCCCATCCCCCACCCTTTGGAACACTTTTTCTCAAAAAGTCCCCCACCTACTTTCATTTCGTTTTTATGTGTGTGGACCTCAGAGTTTAATTATAGATTTTTGCCTGAGCATGAATGGGAGTTTATTTAATAGTAAGAGCAACTTAATCAGTGGCTACATCACTGAAGAAAATGGCAAGCCCTTCAACAACAACTGTTAATTGCAAATAGTCTGTCAGGAAGGTGAAAGCTTTCTGGGCCCCTCCTTAATCCGTGATGACACGTTAAGTGGCCTAATCTTGTACAAGTTTTTTGCAGATAAGCCATAACTACAGTGAAGTTTTGAGTACAATAGCTATTTCCTGTCCAGAAGTCTTTTTTTCATGAACATCTTCACACCCTCTGTTTCTTTTCTTTTTCTTTTTTTTTCCTTTTCCCACAGTGTTTTCTGAATGATGGTGTGGGGTGGTATAGATATCCCACTCAAGGCCATCACAACACTCAGAAATTTGGCTAGTTATGGATTTCTGCCTTAACCATTGCATGCTGCAGTAAGGAGCTTTTCTGATTTAGTCTGGGTTCATTACTAATCACTTAAACATGAATATTTAGGAGTCAGTTTGATAGCATGATCATTTAAGAAAAATAGCAAAAGTATAAACAGTAGGATTCCTCCTAGGATGTTATAGGGACTATAATAGCATCAAGAGCCATTGGCTCTACTATTTTGTAAGCTTATTAAAACATAATCTTAAAAGAAAGGCTTGAATGGAGGTACCCTTCATGGATAATAATGTTCTTGCTAGAAGCCAATTATGATCAAATTCTCAGTTGCAGCTGTTGTCCATCTCCTTACAAGTTGATGGCCTTGAAAACCCTAGAGACCTCTCAAACAATACAGGTTATAACCATTGGTCTTGGTTGTCCATCACAACTTGATTGTAAGACCTAATTGCTAAAGATAGTGTACACTTTAGTTGTAGAACAAAAAAAACCAAATGGAGCTGACAATGGAAGCTTACTTTGTACCAGCTAACCTTCATAGTGCCATGTAGCTTTGTAGACTGTTTAATGTGTTTCTTTCAGATTTAGCTTTGGTAGGTCACATATATCAAGAAATCCATCCATTTCTTTCAGGTTTTCCAGTATGATTGAACACAGATTTTTAAACAATGTCCTTGTGAGTCTCTGAGTTTTTTCTGTGTCTATAGCAGTGTCTCCCTTTTAATTTGAATCTCTCTCTTTTTCAGTTAATTTGGCTAAATGTTTTTCAGTCTTGTTGAAATTGTCAAAAAACTAATACTTTATTGCACTGATTCTTTGTACTGTTTGTTTGTTTGTTTCTATTGCTTTGTTGATTCTACTGTTTTATTGATTGAAGCCCTGAGTTTAAAGTCCAATTGCAGCTTTCTTATGGTTGGTGTTTACATGACAAATTTACGTCTATACTTTTTTTCTTATAAACCTATTTCTTCTATTTTTGTCTTTGAACCTGATATGTGTATCCAATAAAGACAGCAGAGAAGTGTATTTTTTCTAAAATATTGGAGTCATGTTTCCTATAAGATTGTTGAAATTCTTCATTTAATTTTATTTTTGAAGTGACTGGATTTGTTGTGTGTATTTAAAGCTACCAGTTTTATTCCTGTGTGTTTCATATCTTTCTGTCCTGTTCTTGATTTAGTGTCTTCTTTTAACTTTAGAGAATATTTTCTATAATAACACATAATTATTTTAATAACTTAAAGTATACATGTACATATGTGTGTATATACAAAAACACATTAATTTTTTTTAAAAATTAGCATATCATAGCAATATTTTTCTTTTTAATGTGATCTTATTAACTCCAAATTTTCAGTACATTTCCTTTTGTTATTTTAATGAATTAACTGGCATCTTCAATTGATTGAAGGCTTGTAATCACATCTTCCTTAAAGTTGTTAAAAACTAAAATATTTTATGGTTCCTTTACTTCATTGAATATATTTACATTAGCAGCTTTCAAGTCCTGCACTTATTTTCCTGCAATGGCAAGGTCTACTTCCATATTTTATATGGATATTGTTCACCTTTTCATATATTTTCTAATTTGTGGTTGAATAGTGAGCCTTTAAGGTAATGTATTATACATCCAACTCATTTGGTATGGGATGACAAAGGATACTACATACACCCAACAATTCAGAAATACGAATTCAAACATCTCTAGATATGAATGTACACCATTTGTGCATGTTGCTGTTCATTTATTCATTGGTTTTTATTGTTCTTTTTTAATTTTAGTGACTTGTCTGAAATAGTTAAATAGAATTTATTGTGGTGGTATTATGTTCCCCAAAATATTGTACACTCTAATAAACTTATCTGGGGTCAGAGGACAGAACAGCCATTAGATAGACGTAGAGGCCAGAAAATGGTGGCACACACGCCTTTAATCCTATCGCTTGGGAGGCAGAGATGCATCTGGATCTCTGTGAGTTTAAGGCCACACTGGAAACAGCCAAGCATGGTGACTCATGCCTTTAATCCCAGGAAGTGAGTCTTTAATCCCAGGAAGTGATGTCAGAAAGCAGAAAGGTATACAAGGCGTGAAAACCAGGAACTAGAAGCTTTTGGCCTGGTTAAGCTTTTAGGCTCTGAGCAACAGTTCAGCTGAGACCCATTCTGGATGAGGACTGAGAGGCTTCCAGTCTGAGGAAATAGAATCAGCTGAGGAATTGGTAAGGTGAGGTGGCTGTGGCTTGTTCTGCTTCTCTGATCTTCCAGCATTCACCCCAATACCTGGCTTCTGGTTTGATTTTATTAATAAGAACTTTTAAGATTCCTGCTACAATTTATTTCACCAAAAGATGTAGATGTAACCAACCGTCTTATTAAATAAGAAACACAGAGCCAATGTAAAGATAAAAGCCCAAGAGGTCAGAGCTAAGAGCCTTACCCGCCTGCTTCAGTTAGCCTCTTCAGCCAAGAGACCTCTCCAAAAAAAGGAGCTACTTCCTGTGTGTTTGTCTTATAAAGACTTCTTGTTCTGCCTTCTCATTGGTTGTAAACCCAACCACATGACCGTCTCATCACTGCCTGTCTGTAGGTCACTCCAGGTCTTCTATGGTTGGTATTGAGATTAAAGGCGTGTGTCTCCAATGCTGGCTGTATCCTTGAACACACAGAGATCTACCTGGTTCTGCCTGCCAAGTGCTGGGATTAAAGGTGTGCACCACCACTGCCCTGGCTTTTGCTATGGCTTGCTAATAGCTCTGACCTCCTCCCACCCCCCAGGCTTCCCCCCAAATCCTCCCCCCATTCCCACCTCCTCCAAGGCAAAGTCTCCCCTGAGGAGTCAGCCCAGCCTGGTAGACTCAGCTGAGACAAGTCCAGTCCCCTCCTCCCTGTACCAAGGCTGAGCAAAGTGTCTCAGCATAGGCCCTAGGTTCCAAAAAGCCAGCTCATACACCAAGGACAGGTCTGGCGGCCTCCTAAACAGTTCAAGCTCATCAACTATCTCACTTATTCAGAGGGCCTGGTCCAGTTCAATGGGGGATCCTCAGCATATTGGTTCACAGTTCATACGTTTCCACAAGTTTGGCTATTTGTACCTGTGCTTTTTCCAAACATGGTCTCAATATCTCTTGCTCATATGATCCCTCCTCTCTCTCGTCGATTGGACTCCCAGAGCTCCACCTGGGGCTCAGCCGTGGATCTCTGCATCCACTTTCATCAGACATTGGATGAGAGTTCTATCATGACAATCAGGGTGTTCGGCCATCTGATCACCAGAGCAGGTCAGCTCAGGCACTCTCTCGACCATTGCCAGTAGTCTACAGTGGAGGTATCTTTGTGGATTTCTGTGGACCTCTCTAGCACTCTGCTTCTTCCTATTACCCTGGGGTCTTCATTCACCATGGTATCTCATTCCCTGTTCTCCCACTCTGCTCCTGATCCAGCTGGGGCTCCCCATTCCCCTAAGCTCTCTTTCCCCTGAGCCTTGCCCTTCATTACCCCCATCCCCAGTTTGCTCATGTAGATCACATTCATTTCTCTGTCATTGGGCAATCCTGGTGACTTTCTTAGGGTCCTCTTTACTAGGTGGCCTTCCTGGAGTTGTGAGTTGCAGTCTGGTTATCCTTTGCTTTACATTTAGTATCCACTTATGAGTGAGTACATACCATGTTTGTCTTTCTGAGTCTGGGTTACCTCACTCAGGATGATTTTTTCTAGTTCCATCCATTTGCCTGCAAACCTCATGATGTCATTGTTTTTCTCTGCTGAGTAGTATTCCATTGTGTATATGTACCACATTTTATTTATCCATTCTTCAGTTGAAGGGCATCTAGGTTGTTTCCAGGTTCTGGCTATTACAAATAATGCTACTATAAACATAGTTGAGCATGTGTCCTTGTGGTATGATTCAGCATTCCTTGGGTATATGCCCAAGATTGGTATAGCTGGGTCTTGAGAGAGGTTGAATCCCAATTTTCTAAGAAAGCACCATATTGATTTCCAAAGAGGCTGTATAAGTTTGCATTCCCACCAACAGTGGAGGATTGTTCCCCTTGTTCCACATCCTCTCCAACATAAGCTGTCTTCAGTATTTTTGATCTTAGCCATTCTGACAGGTTTAAGATGGTATCTCAGTCATTTTGATTTGCATTTCCCTGATGACTAAGGATGTTGAGCAATTCCTTAAATGTCTTTCAGCCATTTGAGATTCTTCTGTTGAGAATTCTCTATTAAGCTCTATAGCCTATTTTTTAATTGGACTGTTGGGTATTTTGATGTCTAATTTCTTGAGTTCTTGATATATTTTGGAGATCAGCCCTCTGTAAGATGTGGGGTTGGTGAAGACCTTTTCCCTTTCTGTAGGCTGTCGTTTTGTCTTGTTGACCATGTCCTTTGCCCTGCAAAAGCTTCTCAGTTTCAGGAGGTCCCATTTATTAATTGTTTCTCTCGGTGTTTGTGCTACTGGTGTTATATTTAGGAAGTAATCTCCTATGCCAATGCATTCAAGACTACTTCCTACTTTCTCTTCTATCAGGTTCAGAGTAACTGGATTTATGTTGAGGTCTTTCATCCACTTGAACTTAAGTTTTGTGCACAGTGACAGATATGGATCTATTTGCAGTTTTCTACATGTTGACATCCAGTTATGCCAGCACCATTTGTTGAAGATGCTTTCCTTTTTCCATTGTATAGTTTTGGCTTCTTTGTCAAAAATCATATGTTCATAGGTGTGCGAATTAATATCAGGCTCTTCAGTTTGGTTCCATTGGTGGACATGTTGCTTTTTATGCCAGTACCAAGCTGTTTTTATTACTGTAGCTCTATAGTAGAGCTTGAAGTCAGGGATTGTGATGCCTACAGAGGTTGTTTTATTGTACAGGATTCTTTTGGCTATCCTGGGTTTTTTTTGTACATAAGTGCCCCCAAAAATTCGACCAAGGAACTCAGACAGCTTATAAACACCTTCAGCAATGTAGCAGGATACAAGATTAACTAGAAAAAAATCAGTAGCCCTCCTATATCCAAATGACAAAGGGGCTGAGAAAGAAATCAGAGATACATCACCATTTACAATAGTCACAAATGATGTAAAATTGGAGTAACTCTAACTAAACAAGTGAAGGATCTTTATGACAAGAACTTTAAGTCTCTGAAGAAAGAAATTGAAGAATATGTCAGAAAATGGAAAGATCTCCCATGCTCATGGATACGTAGGATTAACATAGTAAAAATGGCAATCTTACTAAAAGCAATCTACAGATTCAATGCAATCCCCATCAAAATCCCAACAAATTCTTCACAGACCTGGAAAGAACAATACTCAACTTCATATGGAAAATTTATTTTATTTTCAATTTTGTTTTTGTTTTATTTTTAATTATGAAAGCTTCATCTTAACTCAGGCTTTTTCCCAATTAGCTCTTATAACTTAATTGACTCATTTTTTTATTTACATTGTGGCATGTGACTCTGTTACCTCTGCTTAGTATGCACATCCAAGTTACTTCAAGTCTGCAGGCAAAATACACTCACCTAGATTTTTCTTCCTTTTCCTCTTTCTCTTCCTGGAAGTCCTGATTATACCTCCTACTTAGCTATTGGACACTCAGCTTTTTATTACATCAATCACAGCAACACATCCTCACATAGTATACAGATATTCTGCAACATTTCCCCCTTTTTGTCTAATTAAAAAGGAAATGTTTTAACTCTAATACAGTAAGACTATATACAATAAGAAGAAATATCAAGAAAGAATTACATTTGCCATGTCCAGCCCATTTGCATTTGGCAAATTTGGAGAAATTACTCCCTTATCTATCCTATCTTGGTGAATCCAAAATTTTATACCTAAACCATTTTCTATCATAACTTGTATTACCACACTAAACATATCTTTTTAGACCTTAAAACATCTTCCTAGATAGACAACTTAAGCCTTTATATTTCTCAATCTTATAAACTTTAAATCTCTCATGTAAGGTTTTTTTTTTTTGTATTTGGTAACAAGGAAAACTGTATAACTATCTATTATTTCGAGATGCCGAAGAAGGATAAAATGTTACTTGAGTAAACAGGAAGGCAGAACAAATAACTTCCAAAACTATAGAAACAACAGATACAGTTGGCTGCCTAGACAGCCACCCAAGGTTCCTCTGCAGCATTAGCATGCCCATCTTCATCCTAAAGGCTTAGAATATCTGCCAGACTTTTCTGTGAAGCAGAAATTTTGGATTACTGTCCTACTCTGTCTTAGTAAAGTTCAGCAGTTACTTCCTTTTGTGCCCTGCTTGTCCAGTTTGGGCAGCATAATGTTAGCAGTAGAGGCAAAGGCCGTTTCTTGCCCTAATGGCTAGCTTTGCCATATTTAAATCAAACTCCATATAGATGTTCTTTGATGCCCATCATAAAAAACAATGCTGGAATCATGATAAGGCTAGAAGAATGGAAACATCCTATCCCTAAATTGGGTACAAGAGCATGGGGCAGGAAGAGATTACTCAGTGGTTAAGAAAGTCTACTGCTCTTGCAGAATACCTGAATTAATTTCCCAGCACACATATTACACAGCTCACAGTTGCCTATGACTCCAGATCTAGCAGATACAGCTCCCTCTTCTGGCTTTCAAGGGCAACTGATTCCATGTGCAAATATCCCCCTCCACACACAAAATTATCATGATTCCTGGATTGTTTTTCTTGATTTTTGGTTTTTGTTTTGCTTTGCTTTGTAGTTTTTTTTTTCTTATTGATCATCATTTTCATTGATAGCAATTCTCCATTGCTACTTTTGCAGTCTGTGATCATGATATTTCCCATACTTTCTGCACAGGAAGAACACTAATAATTTGTGTTGTAGCAAACTTCCTCTACTCTGGAATACAGCAATAGAGATGGGAATAAAGGCAATACTTTATTCCCTTAGAGTGCATTCCAAATCTATTAATTGTGGAATTGAGCTGTGATATTAAATCTTTATCTTACTAATTTACCTCTTTAATTACAGAGGATAGTAAGGGGATGGAACCCTTCATCTTCTAGATCCTGATTCCAGGATGCCATCACTTCTAAGATTTTAAATTACAAGGTTCTCTAGTCTTGGCATTTAATAAAAGACAAGCTATCATATTAAATTTTAGTGTTTGGAAATGTGAAAAATCCTTAAATCAAATAAATAATAAATTATGAATGACTGAATTTCTCCTATAAAAATAGAAATTTTTGCATATACTTACTGTATTCATAAAAAGCATATGTTTGTCTAAAATTAATTTCAAATTAAGGTCCCTGTTACACATTATTCTTTATCTACATTGAAATATTTGTATCTTTGTACAATGGCTATTGATACTTATGATGAATTGTGTCAGTATTTTCATATTCTTATTTCCTTAAATCTAGGTATTTTTGTCTCGTAAGGATATATAAGTAAGAGAGGAAGACTGAGTTAACCAAAGCTCTGTAAGGCAAATCAGGCCTTTAGTTTGTGTTCTGATTCTATGCCTGTTATTTCTTTAGCTTTTCCTAGTTACTGCGTGTCCCAGCCATTACTGTAAGGGGGTGTATAATAGGTTGGAATCTCTCCTGGACAGCCTCCAATGGAAATGTACTTAACAGCAATGAGCTAGAGGAAAGCTTGTGTGCATTGGTTCCCAGGGTCTTAAAGTATTATCTTTCCTGCCACTACTGCTACTACTTTGGTTCCAGCTGGCTCTTTCACCCTTCTTAGATGGCTGCCTTCATTCACCTAGTCAGTGAAGAATCACAGTTGTGCCCCCTTTCAGAATCCCTAAAGCTCCCAAACGAATATTCATTTGAACAAGCTTCTATCACTCTGTATACATACATATAAGAACTTATTCCTGGGGAAGATGAATGAAATTGTTCTTTGTTGCTATGACAAGTACACAGGCAGCCAAAATTTCCCTATTTCATTTAGAAACAAAGACAGAAATTGACTAACATCTATATAAGCACTGAAAATTAACTGATTTCATTTTACGTGGCCTTGAGTTACTCAGGCCTCCTCCAGCCAACTTAATTCCCTTTGTCCCTCTTCAACCCTAGTGCCTTAGACTTTTTGCCAAAGCTGATTGCTCAGCTATAAAACCTCATGCTGTGACAAAGATAACTAACTATATAAATTAGAAGTGAAACCTCTAACAGGCACAATGAAAACTACATAATCCTAGAATCAAAGAGGATGTTACACACCTACCTTGCCTATGTGTTATGAATGTGTTAATGAATGTGGGATATTCCTTAGAAAGAAAAATCCCTAAGTCTATATTACTGCATTACTTACATTTACTTCTTGTACTCAAAAGGGTTACTTCCTTTTCAAAATATTCTCAGAAGAAAATATGAGGCCAGTAAACAACTCACCTTTCCAAGCTTGAATCTCAATAAAACACACATTGCAATATTTTTCTGTTATAAAATGATCAACTCATAGATAGAGGTCATCTTCAAGAATGGGTATGGCCATTTTTGGTTCTAGATAGAGACTTCACTAGAACGTTCTTATGCACTGTCCCTTTACTACCCTCACGTAGCTCATCAACATCTGTGTGTGTTAAAAAAAAAAACACTTCTCTTAATACATTATAAATAGAAATTATGTCTAATCATTGAGTATGCCTTTTAAAAACTTTTAATTATTATTGTGTTTGTATTGTGTTTGGTGTTTGTGCATGACAAAACTCTCATATGGTGATAAGAGGAATAATTTCAGAAGTCGGTTCTTGCCTTCCACCTTGCTGAGGAAGGGTCTCTTTTATTTCCTGGTCTTTATTTTATTTTTCTGAGTGAATATATCAAGGTGGAGACTATTCAACTTCCCAGATAGAAGTCCCTACAGTATTTTCTAGTTTGCATACTTAAAGCCAAAATTTGTTATTTTTATTTGTGTTCCTCTACATACTTGTTTCTTTTTTGTTATTCTTTTTATTGCTGAGAGTTTCCTAAATGTATATAATGTATTTTGATCAAATTTTCCCGTTTTTCCTCACCAATTACTCTACTGTGCTCCCACCATCTTTCTCTCCCAATTTCATGTGCTTTTTATTTCTTAAACCCACTGATTCCACTTATTGCTGCCTGCATATGCATGGTTGTAAGACCATCTACTGGAGCACAGGTAGCCTCTCAGGGACCACATATCTGAAGAAAACTGACTCCTCCTCCCACAGAAGCTATCAATTACTAATAGCTCCTTAGCTAGGTGTGGGACTTTATGATCCTTTCCCCTATCTGTGCTGGGATTCTTGTCATCTTGGTCTTGTGCATGCAGATACAGTCACTATGAGTTTGTGAGTGTGCAGTGGCCCTGTTATGCTTGACAAATATTGTTTCAATGCACATTCAACTAACCATTACATCTATCTTGATCCCTTGATGCTTGGGAATAGGGGCTGTGATAGATATGTCCCATTTACTTATTAACACTCTGCAATCTATTTTTCTTTATATGTTGAGGGTGTCTTTTTTCTTTCTTCCATGCTGCCTACAGACTAGCTGGCCCTTGAGTTTTTGAGTTTTTTATTCGGTACATTTGTTCTTTGACAATTTCATACATGTACATAATATATTCTGACCACTTTCATCCCGACTTTCACCCATATTCTCACTACCCCTGCCTATCCATGCTTTCCAACACAAATCTCATTCTTATTTTCAAGTCTATTTATTTGGTTTTATGAGCCACTGAATTTAACCAAGATTGTCTCTGTGACCATTAGTGCCTGGAAATACACAACTGAAGACAAGGATTCCCTTTATCCAAGAATCCATCAATAGCCAACAGTTCAACAAGGAGGGATAGGGTACTATGAGCCTCTCTTCCATCCATGACTGATTGATTACATGGCTAGTTTTATGAGGGGCCATTCCTGAAAACCACAGTTGGTGTGAGTTTAGGATTGCAATGGCTATGTCAAGTATAAAGATAGCATTTTGCAATCCTTCACCTTATGCTTTAGCTCTTACATACTTTCTGCTCCTTCTTCCATGTTTCCCTTGGAAGGTGGTAAAAATGTTTTGCTTAGGGCTAAGCCTTCATCTGTGGTACCTTCAGAAATAGTTATCCTCCAGTTTTGAAAAGTAGTCAAGAAGAATGATAAGAATCTATGTTGTTTTAGGGAGTCTCTGGCTTCTCCTTGACCAACTATTGTGGTGGTATCCCATACCTGGGACTAGAGATTTTTATTAGTAACCCACTGCTTCTAGGAGAAGCATTTTCTAGCCATTCAGGGTAACTCCCTTTAATGCTGATAATTCAACAATAGCCAACCAATAGTTACATTATCAGTGTTTGAGATATTAAATAAAAAT
>CABHPR010148272.1:4804-18040 GCA_902168415.1 Peromyscus melanophrys | reverse complement strand
GCATCTGAGAACTGTTGCTGGCCTTGAATGACCGTGTAAAGTTGTCAAGGAGTGCTCTGTGGAAAGGACTGTTGGACCATACAGATCAGCGTCTCTACCCTGAGGAATGCACAGTGTTCCCATCTTGTTCTCAGCTGTTAGGCAGAGAAAATCAGTTGTCACTTTATGAAGGGGTAACTGGAACCCAGAAGACCAACTCACATGACTCCAACTCATAAGAGAGATAGCTGAAATGTCCATATCAACAGCTTACCTCCTGGTCTCCATGCATGCTCTTCCAACTGCCTGGAAGCCTTTCTTTAGGAGAGTTTCAGGCCTGGCCTTGTCAGCCAGCCTTGAATTCTCCCTCCATAGGTCCCTCCCACAAGTGTTGACTAACACTCTGGGCCTGCATCTGCTTCCTGTTCGTAGCGGTAACTGACCAGCCTGTATGTGTGACCTCAGCCTCTGAAGGACAGGTAAGGAGAACAGAGCTATGTGCACACATCAGACACCCAGCTCTATAGCTGTCAGATCCCAAGCACTGGAACTATGGAATTCCATCTTTGAATTCTGAACAGCTCTCTATCACAAACCCCACTGTGGTGCAAAGCTAGCTGAGGAGGCTGCCTGATGCTGTTGACTGTGGACATCTGGCCAGAAGCATCCCACCACAAAGGCAAGGCTGGTTCAGGCTGGAGGGCTTGTTTCAGATTGGTGTGAGTTTATTCTAGAGGGTCCCTGAGACATTTGGTCAGTGGTTTCTCCTCCCCCCCACCCAGGTCAGAGGACCCATGTCACCTCCACTTTACAAAGCCTGCACACGCAGCTCTGCTGTTTTCTCCCAGCAGATGGTGTGTCCACACAATTCTTGGTTCTGAATTTCGAACTCAAGTGTGACTCAGATGGCATTTTTGGAGAGATGCTTTTTAGAATCAGATGACTCAGTGTATTTCCATGAAAGTTTTTACCCACGTTTTTTATTATAAAAATAATTATTGCATTATTGGTGCTCATTATAGAAACAAAAAGAAAAAAATAATTCTTTTTCATCTTATTTTTGCATAGTGTCAAGCCAGTGAGATAGTCCAATGAGTAAAGGAACTAGCCACCAAACCCGACGACCTGAGCTCAATCCCAAGAACCCACATGGTGGAAGGGGACAACTGTCTCCAAATAGGTGTCCTGTGACCCCCACGCATGCACCAGGGGACAGATGCACCCACACAGACACAAAATTAATTTTAAAAACATACATGTAATGTCAATTTATTCAATGAGCATGCCCCCAGGCTTCATCACGGCCTATATCACATGTGCCAATTAATCAGTGTTTCTTTTAAGTTTCTAGATCTAATGTAACCATCGAAACATAAGACAATCATTTGAATATGATTTTGCATATAGAAACTGTTGTGTAACAAAGGAATTGGTTTACAGTGGAGCTGGGGTGTAGCTCAATGTTAGAGCAGTTGCCTAACAGACACGGGACAAGACCTGAGGTCCCTTCCCAGCACCACACACCCACAAAAGCAAACAAAAGGCCGAACATGTTTACAGTGTAACTTACCAGGAAAGGCGTTTACAAACGTGAGTAGTTCACCTATGATCACTATCGTGGAAACGCAGTGGAAGCGAGATGGAAAGACTCCCACAGTCTGGTTGGTGGTACCCTCATACCCTATTTTTTGTTTGTTTTTTTGTTTGTTTTTTGTTTTTCGAGACAGGGTTTTTCTGTGTAGTTTTGGTGCCTGTCCTGGATCTCGCTCTGTAGACCAGGCTGGCCTCGAACTCACAGAGATCCACCTGGCTCTGCCTCCCGAGTGCTGGGATTAAAGGCGTGCGCCACCACCGCCGGCCCGCCTACCCTATTTGAAACTCCCAAGGTGATCCTATTGGGAGGTGTGGATTACGGGGATGATCAAGATTAGATCATGGGGGTAGAACCCTGATGACTGACGTTGTCTGGAGCAAGCTCCGAGAGAGGCCGCCACTCCTTCCACCATGTGAAACCGGAAGTGGACTTGCACCAGACATGGAACCTGCGGCACCTCCGTCTTAGACATCCAGCCTCCAACACTGTGAGAGATAACCCCCTAGTGTACGTAAGCAGCCCTCTTGATGGTGTTTTGCTACAGTAGCCCAAATGAACAAAGAAAGACAAGGTATACACTAAAATACAACTTGTTCCGTTAACAGTTATATGAGATTGTTTTAACTCAGTTCCACTCTTGTTTCTTGAGACAGGTTTTTTTTTTTCTGTGTAGCCCTGGCTGTCCTGGAACTGGTTCTGTAGACCAGGCCAGCCTCGAACTCAGAGATCCCCCTGCCTCTGTCTCCCAAGTACTGAGATTAAAGGCATGTACCACCACACATGGCTTCACTTTGTATTATTATTATTATTATCATCATCATCATCATCATCATCATCATCATCATTAAGAAAATGTGACTTTCTAATGAAAAACAGTTGGTTCTTGTTTGTTTGGGATTTTTTTTTTAATTCCGGTCATTTCCTGTTTTGATGTAATATCCCATAACACTTCAAGATTCCTAGGTTGTGTGCAACTAAATAGCAAAGATTTTCTAGTCCCTCATTCCCTTGTTCGATCAGCTACACTTCGTTACAGCGGTCATGAGTGTGTCTGATGGCTTTCCACAGCACCCAGAGGACTTTACCAAGTGACTTTGGACAACTTGGGGCAGGAGAAAATGAACTGAACTATTTCTGGGGTACTCGGCCAGGCCCCCAGTACTGGCAGAAACTTGGCGTTTCTCAAATGTCTCACCAAGAGCCCCTGTTTGGTCTGCAGTAGGGTCACCAGCCTTCCTGGTTTGCCCAGGATTGTTTGAAGCAAGCCAGGAAGAGTTAACTGCCCCAGAGGATCCAGGTCCCAACTAGGTGTTTCTGTCTTCATTAACCCTTGACAAGCCTGCGACCTGCCCCTGTGGTGCATGCCTCATCCCCTGGCAACCCAACGATCAAGAGGCCATGGCTCAACACCGATGGATCCTGCAGGAGGAGTTTACCCCTCAGAAAACACCAGCAGCAGCAGCAGCCCCGGCAAGCCCCAGGGACCTGCCACGTGGTATTTGAGAGTCCCTTGAATCCCAGCATGCTTTTCTCCACCAGCACCTGACTTTGTCTCCAGGGTCACACCTCACACAGGCATTACGCTGTTCTGATGGCACGGAGGTCCAATGGCTCATTTCCATCCTGTCCTCATCTGCTCCAGCCTGTCTGCCCCAGGTGTGGCACACTCTCTGTCCCCGCTTGCTGGCCTGCCTCCTGCCATCCTGGAGGCCTTCACTCAGCCACTGTCTTCTCACTTAAGCAGCCTTCTGGGCTCCTTCACAATTCTCACCATCCCTTTGTATCTAAACAAGCCCCACATTTGCTTGGCCTGTTTTTCCAGGGCTGTGAGAACAGGGGGACGGGGTAGGCTGTGCTTGTGAGTTGGGCAGGTGTCTAGAGGACAGCTAGGACCCTAAAATCTCTCTCTCTCTCTCTCTCTCTCTCTCTCTCTCTCTCTCTCTCTCTCTCTCTCTCTCTCTCACACACACACACACACACACACACACACACACACACACACTTAGCCACCCTATGCAAATGGAGCCATAACCTCCAGCTACCCCCATGTACCAACCCTTAGAAAAACTCTCCTTGTCCCTCTTCCCACCCAATGTCCTAGGTGACATGTTCTTTCCCTTTATCCTGCAGCCCACACAGTTTTAGTCACCATGGGTCTCCTAGCTGCTCTAGCTCAAGCTACAGCCTTCACAAAGAAGCAAGCAGCAGAAAGCCTTTCAACAGGTATGCGCCCCCTCTGAGTGTAGCAATAATGTCAACAACAGCAGAAGCAAGCGTGGGCACCGTTTGCAGGTTCAGGAAGGTTCTACGAGTCCCCAGCCTATTGTCTGGGCTCAGCCAGCACAGTGTGTTGTTGATGGCCCGCCTGTGTTTATTGCCCCTGATGGTTACACCAGTGGGGGAGGCTATTATGAAAGATGCTCACAGAGCTAGCCGTGGCCATGGCAAGGGAACCATGCTGGTCTGGAGAAGCTCCAGAGAGAGTGTTAGCAAGTCAAGAAGCCTGGAGCTCTGGTGGGTAATGAAGATTTGGAGCCAGGTCAGCATACTTTTCCTGGAAAGGGCCAGAGAACAAATGATATAGGCGTCGTACGGCCGTAAATCTCTACTAAACTACTATGCTCTGGCTGTGGTGTGTGTGTGTGTGTGTGTTGCACATGTGCATGTGTGCCTGTGTGCATCGCTTCTGGAAGCAAGAGAACAACCACATTCCTACCTCAGGCACTGACTACTGTTGTACCCGTTTTGCGAAACCCCCAGAGACCACCAAGGAGCCAGTTTCCGATGTAAGCACATAAGGGTCCTTTATTGTCAGGTTCGAACCTGGGCCACCTCCAGGCAGATGGAGGAAAATTCAGTGGCTGGGGCGGGCCTGGGGTAGAGAATTTTTATAGGGAAAAGCTGCAAGCCAGGAATTACATGCTTTGGCATCTTGGGATTGAGTAGAAGGGATATGGGGCAAGCTGATTTTTTGAAACTATGGGTCTAGACTTTCAGCACAAAACCACATTTGAAGCTATTGGGTTGGACTTTTGGTGGGGAACCATAACTTGCTGAGCTGGATTATCTGGGCTCCTCACCAGGATTATCTGGATATCTTCAAGGGTCATAAACCACATACACAATGTCTTCAGGAGCATACTGCCCTGTATCTGTTCAAGTTGTCATGGCACATTTCTGAGGCCCTTCCTGGAACTGAGTACAGCATGTGGTCTGAGATGGTGGCCCTTCCCTAAAATGGAGTCTGTATTGCCTTCATACTACCTCTTTTGAGACAGGCTCTCTCATTGGCCTGAAACTCACCAAGTAGACTAAGTTGGATGGCTGCAGAGCCGCACAGGTCCACCTGCCTCTGCGGGCCCAGTGCTGGTACCATGAGAGCTTGTCATCAGGTTCTGCTTTGCTTATGTGCATTCTGGAGATTCAACTTGGGTCCTGATGTTTGTGAGGCAAGAGTTTTGTTGACTGAGCCCTTTCCCCAGGCCCCCTGAGCACTGGTGTTGTGTGATATTTTGTTTGTGTGCTGACAAATAAAGCTTGCCTGGAGATCAGAGGGTAGAACTAGCCACTAGTTAACCATAGAGGCCAGGCAGTGGTGGCTCACACCTTTAATCCCAGCACTTGGGAGGAGGAAGCAGGAAGATCATGAGATTGAACCAGCCTAAAAGAGAAACAGAGCCTGGCAGTAGTGGTGCACACCTTTAATCCCAGCACTAGAGAGGTGGAGACAGGAATATGAGGTTGGTGGAGACAGGATCTCTACCCCCCTTTTCAGTCTGAGGATTTGTAGAGGTAAGAAGTGTCTAGTGGCTGCTGTTCTGCTTCTCTGATCTTTCAGGTTATTACCCCAGTATTTGACTCCTGGTTTTTATGGTAAGACTAATTAGGATGACACTTCACACTGGCTTTGCAAAACAAATCCGTCAGAGCTGACACACAAGGTGTATATTCCTGACTGTGTTCTACAGAAAGGTTTAACAAGTATGGGTGGGAGCCAAGGAGGCCCACTGGGCAAAGTCAGCCAAGCCATACTCCTTCCAGCAACTGGAAATGGGCTGGGTATGGAACTTAGTGGTAGAGCCCTTGCCTAACAAGCATAAGGCATCAAATTCTTCTACTAGCCCTGGGGGAATTAAAAAGTAGATAGTAACTACAAAATTTAACAGACTCAGATATGACGTTACATGAAGGGGAGATGCTAAGGATTTTCTGACTTGTGCTATTGACGGGACAAATAATTACTAGGCACCGTACAGGGCACATGCAGAGCTGTGAGAACAAAGACAGCGTTCCACCGCTCAGGGGTCTCTTCTACTAACAGATGTGAGATAAATGCATCAGTGAAAAGCAGTTGGATGAGTGTTCCAGCAGAAGTTGTACCAGCTCAATGTCAGTATGAGGAAGTATCCAGGGACGTGTGCCAGGGGTATGTTGAACAAGAACTAGGAAGAGCGTGCCAAGTGGCCTGCATGAGGGGAGACACCCAGCACTCCAGAGTGCCAGCACAGCCTACTGTCTATGAGGGCCAGTGCTGGGACACATGTCAGATGAAGAACAGATCTAAATCTGGTGTTCTAGAATGTTCTCCTCTTGACAGTTATGGGAAGACTCTGAGGATACAGCCAAGGAAGAAGAGAAGGGGGGGGGGGGGGGCGGGGGGGTAGTAGCATTGTAACAACTTCCTCTAGAGCTCTGGAAGAGAGGAACTCAGATGTAAAGGTGGGGAGTGACCCAAGAAGCAAGAGACAGTGTGTACTTTGGCCTTGAATCAATGCCTTCCTGGGTCTTGGCACAGAAAAGAAGCCACTAAAAAAGAAGCTGATAAAACTCACTCGGGCCACACACACCAGGCTGTGCTGGGTTGGCAGGCTGTGCAGACCTGACTTAGGGCACTCTCACCTCCCTCTGGATCTGAGACAGAAATGTGAAAGCCAAGCATCGGGGACCCAGGTTTTCTTTTGGTTCTCTAGGATAGCAGAGGTAGACAGTAAACACTAAAGCAATGCTCACTGAGGAGCACAGTTAGCAAGCCAACTTGATACAGATTTCTGGTCAAAATATGTAGCCTCTAACAAGATGTACAGGGACGTATGTATATTTCTATGCATTTTCTTCACATGTCATCATAGCTTTCTAAATGAAAGTTTTTGCCTTCATCAAACAGAAATTAGAAGGTTTCTGTTATGTTCATAGAAGCTTTCATTTTTTTCACTTAAACACCTACCTATAAAATTTTTTTCTGATAACACATCCTAATAACATATACATTTGAAAGAAACAGGGATCTCGGCTGTCTTTCCTGTAATCAGTTGGTATTCAAGGTGAAGAATGGGAATGTCCTTTCTGCCCAATTCTGAACAACTTAACTGTATTGATTGAGCACTCAGGAAATAAACCCTGACTTATATTAATTATGTTTGAAAAGGAACTTCATGATCTGGGGATATTTTGAACTTTCCAGAGCTCATATAGATGATCCTTCACTTTGGTCAGGCACCATCATGGCCACACACATCTCTACAGATTAGTGAACTGATGGATGTAAATGGCAGAAGGTTCTCCCCACACCCAGGAGGAACTTCATTCAGGATCTTAACCTCTAGAAAACAAAACCCTAAAATCACTATGAATGAGTTATACTCTGTTTTCAGGGCTTGCTTCAACGCCCTGGATAAGGAGCAGAGTCACAAGTCACAGCAGAGAGTGGTGGTGGGAACCTGTAGGTGGAGTGGAGACTAGACAATGGAGAACAAAGCAGGTGGGTGCGGATGCTGCCTGGCAGAGCATGTGTGCTGAGGACGGAGTGAGTAAGAGCAGGCATCTCTACACCACGCACGTCCTGGTTTTTGTGTGTGCGTGTTCCCATTTGATTCTTACAGCAACCCTAAGCATCACGTGTACAAACAAGAAGTAGTGGAGCGGTGTGACACTGACTCCAAGACCATCCGTTATGGTTGGAACGTGAAATATCCACCACAGATTCCTGCAGACCACTTGGTCCCCAGATGGCGGCACTATTTGGGGGAAAATGGAAAGTAGGTAACAATGTGAAGGAAATAGAACCCTGGGGCATATCTTTGTGTTTGCTCCCTCTGTCCCTCCCTACCTCCCTTCATCCCTCCCTCCCTCCTTCCTTACTGTCCACTTATGAAATGAATAGCTTCTTCTGGCCCGTCATGATATTCAGCCTCACCTCAGACCCAAAGTCATGGATCTAGCCAATCCTGGACGGAACCCACAAGCTGAAGCAAACTAAAATCCCCTCTCCTGGGTATTGACTGAACACACCTCCCTATATGGGAAACAAAAACAAAAACAAAAACAAACAAACAAAACAAAAACCCAACCTTGGTAACCAGAAACATGGGTGACAAAGAAAGAGTCCGGGTTATAAGTATAGATATCACTGACAAAAATATGATGGGTAAGGGTGCAAGACAGCACCTCATCCCTTAGTTAACTCAAGTCAAACCCTACCACGGTTGGTATTTCATGGTTCCATGAGATCTGCCTGTGGCTTCCTCCCCAGGCAGGTTACCTGGAACTCTACCCGCACATTCTAGTTTCCAGGCAAATCAATGCCAATGGCTCCCCCACAGACCTGTGCAGGCCCTTGGGAACGCATGGTCTGCAGAATACCTTCTATGGAGAGACCTTTCCATCCTTGCCAGTTCATGAGTCTTCAACCATGCAGGTCTCCTCTACCCTTCTCAACCAAGCTTATCTCCCCTTATCTTTGAACAACCCCAGAGCTTCCCTCTGCTCTGACTCATTCCGTAGCCCAGCCTACAAGAAGGCTCTTTGCCTCCCCGGTTAGACTGTAAGCATGCTGAAGACAATGTCAGATATGAATTGCGCCCATCCCTCCCCCCACGTCCGCACATGGAACCTGACTGTAGAGCCTGGCACAGAGCAGGTTGTGCATACTCCAAGAATTTCTAAACTGAGGAACTAATAATGTCCTAGTAGCCGCTAGGGCTATAGTAGGTCATAAAAAAAAAGGGGATAAGAAAGTATGTTTTGGGGCTGGAGAGATAGTTTCAGGAGTTAAGAGCACTGGCTTCTCTTCCAGGGGACCTAGATTTGATTACCAGCATCTGTAACTCTGGGAAATATGACACCCTCTCTGCATGTGGCACACAGAGACACACAGGCAGGCAAGACACCCATACCCATAAAATAAACTCAATCTAAAAAACAATTTTAAGTAAAATACATTAGTAAAATATATTAATTATATATTTATTTTATTATTTATATTATTATTAATAATATATTTAATAAAGATATATTAAAATATAGAGGCTATAAAATGTCCGGGATATAGGCATTTACTCCTATAAAATTAAAAACTCTTCTTTACGTTTATTGGACTTCCCTCATCACAAGCCTGGGGACACTGCATGAACATTCAAAGGGGCCTCGGTGGGTACTATGGGAAGATGAACTTGGGTGTAACGATCTTCGGACAAAGCCCCCGGTGAGTTTGGTGGCGCCTTCCAGCTGCCCTGTTAGCAGGAGAGTCTCGTGGCAAGTAAAACTTGTAAGTTCAGTCAGTGAAATCCTGCGCTGACCCCAGCATCCCTCTGCCCAAGCTGTGCTTCCCTAGGGCAGAACATGCCCTGGACCAGAGACCCAGTACTCCATTGTTATCAGTGGTTAAAGTCGCTCACAATGAACATGTGATTTCTTAGGAGAAGTTTTCCATTTCCTCACTTGGACAGACATTTCTAATCTTCACTGTGATTTTCTGCAAGTTAGAAAATGACCAAAAACAATTTTTTTTTCTGTAGAACTCTAAGTGTGCTGTCATATCTGTGAACATTCTATATATTAAACCTCTTTTCTCCGCACAAAGTGATGACCCTAGTGCCCTGCGTCCTGCCCAGGTCCTTTCACTCACGTTAGTCTCGCAATGCCAAAGTGCCTTTTCTATTATTTAGGAGTGCCTCTCACTTTACATACTTGGCAGGCATCCACCAGCATCCTGGTGTCACAGCTCTGCTGAACGACCCGTGTCTTCCAGGCCACTTGAGTGTGGGTTGATACAAAACCTCTTTCCGCTGAAGTTAACTAGGGATTTTCTCCAGATGTGAGTCAGACTTGGGCCCCCTCACCCCTGCCCCAGGTCTTTGGATTGGTGAACAGGAGATGGGCACCCAAGTCTAGAATCCTCCCCTTTGTGTTTGTAACTGATACTAAGTCAATACTTTACACTCGGCTGGGAAACACGAGCAAGCACCAACAGAGGCCACAGTCTGTCTGCCCCTCCCCCATCTACAAAGATCTATGCACAGTCAGTAGCCGCCCTGCCTCTCTCACCTCCATTGACCTCCCCACTGAATGGGAGCCACCGTGTCACTTACACGCTGGGTCCCTGTGGCAGCTTTCTTGTCACTTAGGATGCCCTATAAAAGCCCCCTCAGTCATGATTCCTGCATCTCCCTTGTGCCCAGGCTCCCTTCTGCTTTTTTCTATTGCTGGAGATCAAACCCATAGCCTTGAGCATGCTGGACAAGCACTCTACCAAAGAGTCACTCTTCAGCCCCATATTGTTCTTTTCCACACCTCCCTCAAATCATGAAAGAGAAAGATTGTGTAAGCTAATGCTGTGTTTTATCAAAGGAATATTACAGCCAAATGCATATGGAAATCCTTATCTCCATTCTTTTTCTCCCTTTGTTACCCAACCCATCTTCACTTTCCTTCCTCTCTCCCTCCTGCCTCCTTCTGTCTCTGTCTGTCTGTCTGTCTCTGTCCTCAGTGATATTCAGGACTGAACCTCAGGCCTTGCATTTTCTAGGTAAGCACGATATCAATAAGCTGTATACTCAACCCTCTATTTACTTTGTTGGTTTGCTTTTTTGAGACAGGGTCTTACTGAGTTGCCCAGACTGGCCTTGAACTTGTGGTCTTGCTGCCTCATCATCTTAGAACACCAGTGACTAAGAGGAAATGATTAGAGCATGGGTGGATTTTGGCAACTGCTTCATACCCTGATTTTTGTCTGAAGTTCACATCCTCCACTCACAGTGGGACTAATGTGAGACTCTACCCAAGTTGACAATTTTGCATTGAGGATTAATTTATCAAAAACAGTGATTATTCATCTGGCGTGGTGGTAGTGCACGCCTTTAATCCCAGCACTCGAGAGGCAGAAGCAGGAGGATCTCTGTGAGTTCGAGGCCAGTCTGGTCTACAAAGCGAGTTCTAGGACAGCTAGAGCTGTTACACAGAGAAAACTTGTCTCAAAAAACAGACAAACAAACAAATAAATAAACAAAATAAAAAGATAGTGATTATTCAAATAATAGATCCTAATGGTCCAATTAGAAGAGTATCTTGTTCTATAGGACATTATTCACAAGTATGGTAAGATAGAGCCATGGGGGGTATTATGCCCCTATCATTTTAGAGAGTATTTGAAGGACTGTTGTGCAAGAGGAATTCTTACATATTTAGACCAAGAAGCTCTGTAAAAACTAACCAGGACCAAGGGAATCCACTGGAACAAATGGGGAGTTTGCTGAGCAAAGATGAAAACTGATTCTCAGCCCAGGGCTGGCAGGCTACCTTCCCAAATGTGTGGACGTTGATCAATTCATAGGAGGTGCACTCCAGAAGAATGGAAAAGAAAACAATACTCAGAGGGACAATGAGGGGTATGTCTGGACAACACTCTCATTGTGCACATTGGAGCCGAAACTGTGGGTGTGTGACTGGTAACATGGTCACTGTGTCCCACAGCAAGAGGGTAGGTATGAAGTGAGGGCTGGTGTACCAACCTGCCCCAACTCCAACAATGAATAGAAGTCCTTCAAAACAGCGATCTTAGTGTACTGTGCTTCCTGATCAATGCCTAGTGCTTAAAAATGCTCTGCACACGGGAAACATTCAACCTGTATTGTTTGGGGACACAGTCTCTGCACACAGCTATGGCTCACCTCGGACGCAGAGTACTAGATTACAAGCACCATGCCTGGCTTCAATGGGAATATTTTAATGAATCAAAGCCTGTCCAAGTGATTGAGAAAATGACTTTGTTTTTATTAAAAACAATAATTATATCATTTCCCTCCACTCACTTTCCTCCCACTGAGTCCATTCAGTGTTGCTTGTATTTACTATTGGTTCTGGATAACAGATTAGAGGGCTCATCTGTGAGGGGGGGACACTATTCCTGTTCTTTGCACTCCTTAGTTGCCTATATTTGGTTGTCTATGGATGGGGTCATATGAGATTTCCTCTTCCACGTTAGTATATCTATATGGCATTGTCTTTGTTTAGGTCTTGTTTAGGTAACCATATTGTTGAAATATCATAGATGAATCCTCCTTATTTCTAGGAGACACAAGCTCACCCAGACTTTCTGGTCCACTGGTGTGGGATGACTCATCCCTAACGGGCTTGAGAGCCAGACGGCTCAAACAAGTAAAAAAGATACTTCCTGAGAGCCAGCCTGGGTCTGCCTGATGGTCTTAGCAACAGCAACTGAATTTGTTGTTCTACATTCTCCCGGAGTCTGTGTGGTTTGACTCTGCGCCTACTTGGCCCCCGCCCCCAAAGGGAACAACAGCAAAGGACCCTGCTACACACTGGCTCTTACAATATTTCGGTTCCCTCTTCCACGGTGTCCCTGAGCCATGAGTGCAGGGTTTGTGTTGTAGATGTATCCACTGGGGCTGGGAACCCCATGACCTATTGAACTCTGTATCTGGACCAGTTGTGGCTTTCTCTGATGGCTTTTGTCCTTTGGTGAGAGTTGGAGCTGCACGTCTCTGTGAGTATAAGGATGAGTACTTAGAAGGCAGTTAAGAACATGCTGGTTTAATGAAGTCACAGTAGCAGGCTCTCCTCTAAGATCCATGACCTCACTAGTCCTGAGCGGTTGGTGAGTTTCCTGTACGAGGCATGATTTTGCTCCTGTTGAGCAGGTCTTAAGTCCAATTAGACAGCTGTTGGGTATCGCCAAGATACAGTGCCACTGTTGTACCTTTAGGGATATCTTGCCATGCCGATCATTGTTATGGTTCATAGGTGTTACAGCTGGGCGGGAGTATTGGTTGCTTCCCTAGATGGCAGCTTGCATAGCACCTTCAGGCAGGAGGCTCTCGGGTCAGATCTTGCTTGAATCTCCCCAGTCCTGTATCTGAGGTGTGTGGTATCTTCAGCAATAGGGGTTTTTATCTTTAACCTCTGGGAAGCAGCCAAGGCCAACATTGATATCCCATATTGTTTTAGGAGTCTCTTAGATTCCCCTGACCAACAACTCAAAAAGGGGGTTCTCATGCTTGGATATTGGGTTTTTATTTGGTACTCTGGCTTGAGGGAAGCATCGTCAGCCCAGCTGACCTAACTTCATTTAAACTATGTATGTATGTGTATACATATACACTTACGTGTATTATGTGTAGTTCTAGGTCAATAAAAAGTAATATGATTCCTCATGGCCTTTCCAAACATCTGAGAAAAGAAAAAAACTTTTGAATTTAAGGTGAAGGCCACTGGTGCTTTACCAGGACCCTTTGGATTCTTCGGCCTAGGATTTCAGAACCCACCCTCCGATGTAGAGCATCAGACTTCAGGATCAAACTAAGGGTTTGCTTTTGGTTTTGGTTTGGTTTGGTCTTTGTTTCTTTCTTTCTTTCTTATTTTATTTTTTT
>CABHPR010148271.1:17000-34080 GCA_902168415.1 Peromyscus melanophrys | reverse complement strand
TCTGGCCTCAGAGAGGTTTGGCCCCCTGAAACCCCACTTTCTGGGGTGCTGGTACCACTATCAAGGGGCAGTAATCAAAGGTGTGCCATCTGACCACTGGGACCAGCCTCTCCAGAGTGATGTGTCCTCAGTGAGGGTTTCTGGGGCTTTTCAGTCTTACCCTATTAATCCTCTATTAAATGTGCTCCCAACTTTCTTAACCCCTGCTGTGTAGACGCTGAGTCTGAGCTGCTTGTATTCGGAGGCTCACAGTATTTCTAGTCTGGTCCAGTTCCTTGCTACCCAGCACTTACAATGCTCTTAAAGCCAGCCAAAGCTCTGGAGATTCCTAGGCTCGGTAACTAGCTTTCCTGGAGAATTCAGGTGTCTGTACCCATGCCTGGCACCCGGGCATGGTGCCTGTTAGCCGCCAGTGAGTGTGGAAAGAGTGTGGTAAGGGAAGGGAGGCCTGGCCACAGAAGGATGTTCGAGGCAGGCAGAATGCAGAGACAAAGACACAGGCCTGCATTCCCTTCTCACCCCTACCATGTACTAATCCTACTGATCAGCAAGGTCTTGGGGAAGAATGGCTTAAGACCAGGCCAAGAGTTGGAGCTGGTCTGACAGGCCTCTGGGGGTGTCTCTGGCTCATTAGCAAATGAAGGGCTCTTGGGCAAAGGTTCCTGGCTCCTCACAACCCGGCCTTTTTATCTCCACACTAGAGATAGTCTAGTCAGCAAACGTCAGGTCCCCTCATGGGCGAAGGAACTTCTCAGGCAGCTGGACACCCTGTCTGAGCTGTTGCCTGGCTGGTTTCGGGGTGTCACCTCCAGCAGAGGCCCGTGTCACTGACCTCCACAGCCTTACCAGACCAGCCTCTCTCCACTGCTCACATCTCAGTGAGGCCCAGAGAGGGCAAGGAGCAAAGACCACCCAGCTGTGTACAGCAGGTCAGTGGCAGAGCCAGCCGGCCAGACCCTGCCTCCATTGGCCTGCCCTCCCCGCCCCCTTCTCCTCCTCCCAGCTGCCTGTTTCCTTGCTAAGCTGCACCCTGAATACTGACCGGATGGCAGGGAGGAAACTTGAGCAGGAGGTTCTTCTGTCAGTGATTTGGATCACAGATAACCATGATCCCGGGCTCAACTGCTCCCTCTACCAACAACCCTAGTAGATTCCATTTCTCTCTAGGCTCAGCTCTTCCATCCCAGCACCACGGTGAGTGGGCAGCCCACCCCACCCATCCGCCCACTCCTTTAAGCCTCCCTGCTTCCTGTGGGTCAGAGCCTAGCCCTTCCCTGTTCTCAGTTACACTTTGTTCCTGAACGAGTGCACAGGAGTCCCTGTCCCCTCCATCCAAGACAAGCCTGTCCAGGTGACACCCCAAGAAGTCTGCCAAGAGATTGCTTCACTGTTTATTTTTTTAACCTTTTAGACATTGATGTAATCGATTTTAATGACTTCTTATTTTTTTCTATCACACATGAGGAGTCTGAAACTTAACTGCCTGCAGGGTCCAACCTGCACCGGGAGTAAAGGAAGTGGGCCAGGCCCTGGATCCTTTCTGAGGAGCTAGCCGCTCCTAGCCCCAGCAGGATCGGCAAACAGATGTACAGTGTACAAATCTTTCAATTTGTAAATGGTGGCAAATAAATTTGAAAATTTAATTTAATCCTTTCTTTTCTAAAAATTTAATGTATTTAAAACCCCATGTGGGAGCCAGGCATTCGTGTGGGCTATCAGTTTCTGACTTTTCAGAAGGATCTGTCTTTCCCCTAATGATTTCAAATGCTGTTTATCATAGGTTACGTCTCATTAATACTTGGGTTTGACTCTAATCTGAGTCTGGCACCAATGTCTATTTCTTTTTGTTCTTTTTGGGGGGTCGGGCAGGAGGCAGGAAGTTAAGCCAGATCTTGCTATGTGGGGTTGGCTGGTTGCAAACATTCAGAGGTACTACTGTTTTATTCCTTCGGGTTCTGGGATGAGGGCTTGGCTTTGCCTCTCCCTCTCCCTCTCCTTATGCCTCCCATGCTTCCCTTTCTCTCTCTCTGTCTTTTATTATTATTATTATTATTATTAATATTATTATTTTGGTTTTGGGTTTTTTTTTTTTTTTTTTGGTTTTTCGAGACAGGGTTTCTCTGTGTAGCTTTGCGCCTTTCCTGGAACTCACTTGGTAGCCCAGGCTGGCCTCGAACTCACAGAGATCCGCCTGCCTCTGCCTCCCGAGTGCTGGGATTAAAGGCGTGCGCCACCACCGCCCGGCCGGTTTTGGGTTTTTGTTGTTGTTTTTGATTGGTTAGTTGGATTTTTGTTCTTGAGACAGGGTCACCTTGTACAGTTCAGGCTGGCCTCGAACTCGGGATCCTCCTCTAGCTTCAGCCTCCTTAGTGGTAGGAAGGGCTCCATTAACTTCCTCAATCACCCAGGTGGCTTTCACGTTGGTTTCACGCAGCTAGAGTAGCACGGTTGTCATTTCTGGCCCTGGCTGTTGTGATGGGACACATGTATAAATCTTTTTTTAACTTGGTGTCCTTTATTGGGGAAAGGGGTGACAAAGATATAGGTCTGTCTGTCTGTCTTTTCCTTTTTTTAGATGATTTTCCTCTCACAGTGATTTGGTGTTTCAAATTCTCTGTGGAGTTCCTTAAAAATTTCCATCATCTACTTGTTTTACTTTTTTATTTTATTTTTATTTTTAATTTTTTAAAAGATTTATTTCATGTGCATTGAGTGTTTTGCCTGCACATATATGTGTACCACATGCCTGCCTTGTGCCTACAGACATCAGAAGAGGGTGTTGGATCCCTGGAGCTGGATCATGGGTAGTTATGAGCTACCATGTGGGTGCTGAGAACTGAACTCTGCAAGAGCAGCAAGTGCTCTTAACTGCCAAGCCATCTCTCCAGCCCCAATTTTTTATTTATTTATTTATTTATTTATTTATTTATTTATTTATTTATTTATTTGTTTGTTTGTTTATTTAGTGTTTTTGAGACAGGGTTTCTCTGTAGCTTTGGAGCCTTTCGTGGAACTCACTCTGTAGACCAGGCTGGCCTCAAACTCACAGAGATCCGCCTGCCTCTGCCTCCCAAGTGCTGGGATTAAAGGCATGTACCACCACCACCCAGCTTTTATTTTTAATTGTGTGTGTGTGTGTGTGTGTGTGTGTGTGTGTGTGTGTGTGTGTGTGTGTACTGCCATGTGTGTATGCTTGAGGAGATAAGAAGTGTCAGATCCCTTGGAGCTGAAGTCACAGGTGGTTATGAGCTGCCTCATGTGAGTGCTGGGATGCTAACTTGGATCTTATGAAAGAGTAATACATCCTCTTAACCTCCCAGTCATCTCTCTAGCCCCTAGTTGTTTTAGAACAGATCTGTATACCAGGGCAGAACTTGGCTTTTCATCTCAGAAAATGCCTCCCCACCCTTTGGGGGTGTCCATAGCCTGATCCCACACTCACCTCTTCTGGGGAGTCTCTGGCAGGCAAACAAGAGAGTAGAAGTAGCTACAGTTTGACTCTAGGTGCTTTATGCATATATGTGTACTTATGTGTGCATGGGTGCACATGTTTTTTGCTTGTTGGTTTTCTGAGACAGGGTTTCTCTGTGTAGCCCTGGCTGCCCTGGAACTCACTCTGTAGCCCAGGCTGGCCTTGAACTCACAGAGATCTGCCTGCCCCTGCCTCCTGAGTGCTGGTATTAAAGGCATGGGCCACCACCGCCCAGCTGCACGGGTGCACATGTATGTGTGGTGCATCTGTGTGTGCATGCATGTGGAGGCCAGAAACAACCTCAGGTGTTGCTTTTCAAGCACATCCACCTTTGTTTTGAGACAGTTTCTCATTGGCCTGGAGCTCACCAAGTGGACTGGGCTGGCTGGCCGGTCCTCAGCGATCTGCCTGTCTCCTACTCTTTAGCACTGGGATTAAATGCGTGTATTTCCAGGGATGGAGAGATGCCTCAGAGGGTAAGAGCACTTGCTGTTCTGATAGAAGACCCCACTTCAGTTCCCAGTACCCCCATGGTGGCTCACAACTGTCCCTAAGTGTATGTGGTGCACACACATAAATACAGGCAAAACACTCATACACATAAGATAGAATAAATGAATCTTTAAAAAATTAAATAAATGTTAAGATTTTTTTAAAACAAAACCCAATTTTTTTTTGTCATCATACCTGACGTTTTCTTTTCTTTCTTTGTTTGAAACCTATGTTCTGGGGATTGAACTCGGGTCCTTTACTGATTTTACTGACTTGGTCCTTGGTATGCTGTGGTCTATGTATCAAGGATCGTCTCCTTGGCCTACCAGATAGTTTTATGAACACTGTCCTATTTAATTTTCACAAGTGGGAAGAATAGTAGACTGTTCCTACTTCCGACTGAAAATTATTCTTTGTGGTTACTTCAGTTACCCAAGGTCACCCCACTAGCTAGTGAGTGGTTTAGGTGCAGTTCCAACCTCAGCCTGGCTTGAAGCTCCTGCTGCACAATCCCCACAACTCTGGGGGCATAAGCAAATTCCCAGAGGCACCGAACATCTGCCATAGCACCTCCCGTAGGTGGAGGGAGTAGATGTTAGGGTCTATTCCGAAATGTAATCATCAAAACCACGATGGATCTGTTAAAGGTGGGCAGATTAGCCCAGAATCTCATGGGGAGGCTGCAGGCTGCTGAAGCAGGGGGTTTGCAAGGCCTGGCTATACAGTGAAACCCTGTCACCCCCTGCCTCCTCCAAAAAGCACAGGAATTGCAAAATATAAATTTTGACATAAGGACTGTTATAAAAAGAAGGGCACTATTCCTCAATGCAGGAAATAGCAGAGAAAATCTGAGCGTCCACTTGTGGAGAGTCCCAGCTTTGATCTGGCCACCCTGGTGTCTGCTGACCCCCTCTCACCCAAAGGATAGGATTTTAGGGTTTTCTTCCTTCTGCTCTGTCCTTGTGACCTCAGGTCCTTTGATGGAGATGTGTTCCTGGAGAGTAAGCTTGTGACATTGTGCTGATTTTGTTTGCTTATTCAGGAAGTGCTCTGCTCTAGGAGAGCCATGTTTACCAGGGTGGCTTGATGTGCAGCGCATGTGTGCATGTGCGTGTGTGCATGAGCGCGCGTGTGTGGGTGTGTCAGTCCTGGGTTCAAATCTCGTCTTCACTGCTCATTCACTGTATAAGTGCTGATAGGCACTTACTCATTTGGTCTTCAGTTTTCCCATCTGAAAAGCAGGAGGCTAATACCTCCTTCTCAGGGTGTCTGGGAATGAAAGTGAGCAAGGACACCCACACAGCACTAGTCTGGAGACAGGGGACTTGATAGACGGCAGCCTCAGTCATTATCCGTGTTCACCGAGGAAGCAGCCAAATGCTCTATTAGACACCAGGGGTCAGGTGGGATCAGATGAGCGTTAGATTGGCTGCACTGAGGGACTTATTAAGGGAGGACCTAGAAGTTTTAGGTCACTAAGAGGACCTGGTCTGATCTGATTTTGAGGTAGAAGGACAGGCCCAGCCCAGGAGATGTGAGATCATACATGATCCAGTCTGCTCCAGTCTGGGGCCTCACCTTGGGTAAATTGCCTACCTTTGTCCCTGGCCAGTGACCCTGCATCTGCCCCATGCACCAACATATCACAGAGGCAATCTCATATGAGTGTAGTTTGAACCTGCCTTGGATGGAGGGATGACCTCTGGGATATAAGGGACCTGGACAAGGGACACAGGACAAAAGAGGACAGGATGATGGGGGACTTCCAAGTGACATGGGATCAGGAGGCCTCACATTCCAGAGGTGATGAGCAGCTTACTGAGGTGGCGCAGCCTCCTGAGTACAAGACAGGGGTGTGGGGTGGCAGCTCGGGACCGAGACATCAGCAAGGACGGCCTGGCTCACTTGGAAGGCTTGGTCCTGCCGGCCCCAGCAGGAGGAAGGTTGTAAAGATCCATTCATAGGGGCTCCTGGAGGGCATGAAGGATGCTGAGCACCCTTAGCCACCGACCTTCAGGACAAGAACTAGGCTGGAGCTCCGGAGGACCCCTAGTTGTGGCGGGCAGAGGAGTGGTTGTGTTTATTATGTTCTGGACTTCCCAGTCCTAGGTTCCAGCCCTGGATCTTGAAGTTCTAGTTCTGTGGCCTCAGACAAATCCCTCAGTCCTCAGTTTGCTTAGCTGAAAACTAAGGTCATAATGGGTTGCCTGCCCAGCGATGAGCAGGAGATTAAGGTGACTTATGTCAAGCATGGTACCTGGAACATTAAAAACTCTTAGAAAATAATTATTTGTGTGTGTGTGTGTGTGTGTGTGTGTGTGTGTGTGTGTGTGTGTGAGAGAGAGAGAGAGAGAGAGAGAGAGAGAGAGAGAGAGAGAGAGAGAGAGAGAGAGGAGAGGAGAGAGAGAGACTGTCATGTAGAGGTCATAGGACAGCTCGTGGGGGCTGGCTCTCTCCTCCCACCATGTGGGTTTCAGGGATCAAGCTCAGGTTGTATGTTGACAGGAAGTACCTTCACCCATTGAGCCACCCTGCCAGCACCACATAGAAAACTTGAGAGATCAAATCAGGTCAGGTGGGGGAGCGGAAGAGGAGGGGAGAGACGGAGAAAGAGGGAGTTGTGGGAGATAGTTGCCCAGCTGAGGAGCGGGGAGGAAGTACTACTATAGGAGAGGATGGTGGTGGTGGTTCCTGTATGCATGCATTGAAACAACGAGGGCCTGGGCACAGTTGGGTCACCAGTACGGGGATTCTGGCAGGACCTGCTTCCTCTCCAAGCTATGCCCACTGTGGGCAGAGCCGACAGCTTCCTATTGGCCGGTCTCTTGGCCCTGGCTGCGGACAGTTTTTCCAAGCCTAGATGGGGTGGCTCTGGGTCGCTGGGGCTCAGGGATGGCAGTCTCCAGTGTTTTCCTCTGTTTCTCTCCAAGGCTCCATGCTCGGTTCTATGAGCTGGCCCCCAATCTCGTCCCAATGGACTACAGGAAGAGTCCCATCGTCCACGTGCCCATGAGCCTCATCATACAGATGCCGGAGCTCCGGGTATGTGAGAGGCTGCTGCTGGTGGGTTGGAGCATGGGGAACTCACACCCAGGCAGGGAGTAGAGGCCCGGATCCAGACTGAAGCCTGATCCTACCCATTGTGACCTCTCGACCTCTACCGCTGAAGCTCTCTGTGCCTCGGTTTCCCAATATACACTTTGCATAAATGAGTTATGGAAGTGGATAGGGCTTGGTAGATGTACTGTGGGTTTGTGGTGTCCCACTGCCCAGCTCTTGGCCCGTGCCCATCTGCATGTCCCTATGTGGAGTAGCCTGGGCTGTACTTGGCAGCCCTTGGTCTGCTTTTTCAGATAATATTTCTCCTTCTCCTTGTCTGGTCATGGATTCTTGGTCATCTCTAGTGGCACAACTCAGACTAAAACTTCCTGGGAGTCTTTTTAGAATGTTCATTTGGATTTGGGCCATGTGGGGTAGGCTCAGCCAGCTCTATTGTGTGGGTCCTCAAGCACACACCTACACATTGAAGGTTTCTTGATTTCTTCACATGGGATATAGAAAGGACACTACTGCAGCATTGGGCATAATTCCACAGGGCTGTGGGACTTGGCAGGCCTGGGATGTATGGCTTAAGGTAGGGTAAGAAAGCTACATGGTGTCCCCTTGGGCCTGCATCCCAATGCTGTCCTGAGAGATGGCGAGCACAGGCTGGACCCTGGAGAGTACTGCCTGTCCTTGAGGGAGTGGGGGACCAGGCTGAGTGTCATGGAGAGTGTGAGGCACTGTAGGAACGTTGTTTCTAGGCCTCTGGGGCTGATCTGGGCTGAGCAGATGGGATGGAGGGAACGTGGCCCTGGATGACTTGGCGTCCCCGGAAGGAACAGAGACAGTGTTGGAAATGAGAACAAATGGGCTATGTGACTGGAGGCATCAGAACTACCTCTTGCTGCTTTCGATGGTCCAATTATCTGACATGTTGGGGCCTTACTTCCATCCCTCACCTGTCTGGCCTGAATTAGCCTGAGCCAAGGACTTCCTGGAGCGGTTGTCTTCTTTGTTGGGGACATAGCCCAGTGTGTGGAGGAAGGAGCCTGTGTAGGTGCCTCTGAAAAGTGGGGTAGTTGGCATGCAGGCTCCGCTCAGCTTGCTGTGGTCATGTGTGGCCCCTGTGTAGCATGAGAGCGCGCCTGCTGAGTCAGGTCCTGGATCAATGCCTTGATTTCTACCTTGGCAACTCCTCCAGGAACCCATTAAGTAGCTGTGATTATTGCCTCACTCTGGAGGCTGACACACACAGGTTGTCACAGGCTACCTTCAGACTAGCCCAAGGCCCCTGCCTCATCTACTTCAGTGATGGCTGTGCTTATCTTCAGGAGAATCCCTTCAAGGAGAGGATTGTGGAGGCTTTCTCTGAGGATGGCGAGGGGAACCTCACCTTCAATGACTTTGTGGACATGTTCTCTGTGCTCTGTGAGTCGGCACCCCGAGAGCTCAAGGCAAATTATGCCTTCAAGATCTATGGTAAGGAGGGGCTGGCAGCAGGGCGGAGCTGTAGTGCTGAAGGGCGCATCCTATGAGCCATTGGACCACCCACTTCTTGCTGGGTACACTAAGGCTGCTCTTTGGGGACACCTGTCTCAAGGGCACAAATCATGCCTGAGACTCATTTTCAGAGAGAAGGAAAGACTCTCCCACCCTGGGGGGGGGGGGGGGGCTCGGGTGAAGAATAGGGACTAGAGGACCAGGGGAGATTGGTCCCCTGGAGACAAGAGGGCAGATACCCCAACAGAATGGGCAGTAAGGCTTGACAAGATGAGGAAGGTTTGGAATGTGATGGGAGGGGTCAGTGAGAGGCTAGAGAGGTAAACTAGGCTGTGAGGAGTCCGGGTCTTGTGCTCAGGACTCTGACACTGCAGGGTTCAGGCAGGGAAGGGCAGTTGTGTTCTAGAAAGCTCACTGGGAAAATTTGAATTGTGAACTAAAAAAGCCAGGCTAAATCTGAGGACCAGGCAGGAGACCTTCTGGGATACGATGATGAGCCAGGCAGGGAGGGAAATCCACAAGAGTCCCCCTCACATGCCAGAGGTAGGGTCTTCCCATTTCCCCAGCCTGCTGACCCACTGGCCACTAGAGGGCGCTGGTCACACAGAATTCTCCCATAGCTCCATGGAGGCTAAGGCACAGCTCACCCACTGTGCCTGGGTCAAATCCTTACCAGGTCAGGTCACTGAATCCCAAGGAAGGGTTTGAACTTTTACTGGACCGGATAAGAAGACCACAAACCTCCCCGCACCTTTGAGAAGCTGGTGGATCTCATAGCAGTGGGCCCATCAAGGGCTGCCTATTCATTTTGTGATTACTTCAAAGGACTTCGGTTTAGACACATGGTGCAACACATTGTGTTTGCATGTAAGAAAGCAGACCCTGCCTGTCCACCCTCCATATATGTAGTTTCTAAAATTTCATCCATTATCCCTCAGTCTTGGACCCCACAGTACTGCCCCTGGTAAAGACTATTGTCTTCCTATAAGAAGAAAGTGCCGAGCCCATGGGGGTCTCCGGTTTTTACTGTTAAATTAGCCTAGGATTCTATCCAGCCCACTAGCCACATATCAGGCTTTTTCATGAAACCCCCTGCAGGCCCTTCAGGAGCAGAGATAAACCCCACTTCGTGCCCACTGTGGAGGCCTCCACAGGCAGGAGCAGAGGTGGGCAGCTCAGGTTACACTGGCAGACCTCTGCTCTAACATCCGACTCTGGTCGGGGTTGTGATGTCAGAGAGGTCCTTGTCCTCCCCAACTCTCTTCACCTGCAGAGTGCAGGCATTCAGTAAACGAGGAGGCAGAGTAAGTAGCTCTTGTCTTCATCACTGCCATTCACGACAGCCGAGTGGGCAGCAGGCGTTCAGTGGGAGGGACCCTCTGCCTAGACAGTGATGCTTGGAAACTTGTAGGCCAAGTGGGTGTTTGCTGGGAAGGCCTCAGAGGTGTGGGAAACCACATGCACAGAGCTGGCAGCAGTGCTCTGGGGATAGAGCTAATCGTGATGAGCCTGCACACGGCTCAGGCCCACAGAACCACTGTGCTGAGAGGGTAAGAAGGGGGGATAGAGCCAATCGTGATGAGCCTGCACACGGCTCAGGCCCACAGAACCACTGTGCTGAGAGGGTAAGAAGGGGGGAGAGAGCTAATCGTGATGAGCCTGCACACAGCTCAGGCCCACAGAACCACTGTGTGCTCTCTGGGGACAGTGGTAGTGTCTTTTGCCCAGGAGACCCAAATCTGCCCTTTATTCTGTGCACAAAGGCCTTCCCTTCTCTGGCCTCTCTCTAAGGCAGTGGTTCTCAACCTTCCTAAAGCTGTGACCCTTTTATACAGTTCTTCATGTTGTGGTGACCCTCCAACCACAAAATTATTTTATTGCTACCTCATAATGAAATTTCGCTACTGTGATAAATCATAATGTAAATATCTGATATGTGACCCTCAAAGGGGTCATGGCCTGCAAGTTGAGAACCACTGCTCTGGGGGATCCTGCATCTCCTGACTTGACTTCTGTTTTTGTTTTCAAAATTGACAGATTAAGTTGTACATACTTACTGCATACATCATGACATGTGTGTTAATTAGTCATGTATGTCTGGAGGCCTACCAGCGGTGATGAGGTACCATTTAGAAAGTGTGGGTCTTAGAGTCAAATGGACCCAGTCAGAATTCTTACTGCGTCTCTGACTGGATCTCTGACTAGGACTCAGGCACTTGGCCTCTCTGGGTCCTGGCTTCCTCGGCTTCAGGAGTCCACTGTGTGGACTATTTGGCTTCAGTGGGAAGTTCTTAGGGTGCTTCAGATTTGGAACTATTTGGGCTGTGGCTGTGTGCACCCTCCTTGTGGGGGTATGTAGGTTCCCCAAATGTTAGTTTGTTGGCTGTGGATGTTTAACATATGCCTTGTGTGTGAGCCTGTTGGTTTCAGGGACCCCCCTCTTGTCTGAGATACTCTGGGGACTCTGGAGGCTGGTGGAGAAATCAGTGTGGTCAATTGGGAGGAAGGGGAAGTACTGGACAGGACACCTCCCTGCTCGAAGCCCCTGGAGGGACTCAGCCCTGTCTTGACCATCTCTGTTCACCCCACCTAACCACACAGACTTCAACACTGACAATTTCATCTGTAAAGAAGACTTAGAGCTGACGCTGGCCCGACTCACTAAGTCAGAGCTGGATGAGGATGAGGTGGTGCTTGTATGCGACAAGGTCATCGAGGAAGCTGACCTGGATGGTGACGGCAAGCTGGGCTTCGCTGACTTTGAGGACATGATCGCCAAGGCCCCTGATTTTCTCAGGTGCTGTTACCCCATGGCCTGGGCTTGGGTTGGATAGGCCAGAACATTAGGGTCACAGCTGGCTGCCTGGTCTCATGGGAGTGATATATGCAGGCCCGAAGCAGCAGATCGAAGCCCCTCTCCCGAGATGCACGACTGGCCCTTACATGGCTATTCATATCACGAGGGACCAAGGCCTTCCGTGGTGCATGGGAAGGATCCGGACTCTGGAGGGTGGAAACTGGACACTTGCCCCTTCTGAGCCTCCTGTAATTACTTCTGTGAGCTTCTCTAAGGAAGTGACCAGGGTGAGGTTAGCTTTTCCCTGTGGAGCCTTCTGCCCAGCCCCGCCTCATACCCTCTCTCCTTTCTCTTCCCAGCACTTTCCACATCCGAATCTGAGGACACTGCCAAGGCTGCAGGGGCCTGGAAGTTCACCTTCTGGCCTGCTGTCTGTGCAGGAATGGTTTCCAAGCACTTCAGGAAAGGAGCTGTAGCCTCTGGGGTTCTCACCCATGGACATTTCCTGTGGCCCTTTCAGCAAAAAAAAAAAAAACAAATAAAAAACTTAAGAGCAACGAGGTTGTGAAGAGCAGGACCCTTCCAAACGAGGCCCCTAGTGGTTCAGCCACAAGACCAATGGTCCCCCTGTGGGCCCTCTCAACCACCCCCTCGCCCAGTCCTTTTCTCACCCAGCAGTGTCTCCTAGGAGGGGAAGGTGGGAAACCCAGCAGGAAGGGTGGGGCTGGGTTATCCATATGCCGGGCAGACACCCCGTACCCAGGGCTAAGGGCAAAAACCAAGCAAAACGAAACAACAAACAAAAAAAAACAGAGACAGGGGTTTTAACAAGCTATGCAATCTTTTACTAAAGCCAAGACTGGGCTGCACCCTCCCCCCATGCCTCCCCTGCCCTCTACTTTCCCAATGTGAAGCTGTGTGAGCAGTGGGTCCAAAGGGCTCTGCCCCCGTGTCCCTCCCCAACGACCTGGTGTCACTGGGGTGTGCTGACCTCAGATTTGTGAATTCCTAGGAATAAAACACTTTCGTGTCCTGCACTTTCTGTGTCTGGCAGCGTTAGGAATGCTCGGTGGTACCTTTCAGGCAGTCCGTGAAGTCGTCTTCTGTGTCGGGTCCTAACTTTGGTTTCAGGCTGTTGGGTGAGGATTGTTTCCATTTTCCTAGTAGTAGTTACATCTGCCTAACAGTGCTCACCACTGTTTGCTCCAGGCTATCCGACTACTCTTAAACCTTCCACCACTACCACCCGCCCCCCAACAGATAGGGACTTCTAGAAGTTCTCTCTTCTAGAGAGGGAAAAGAGCATTAGCCAAGTGTCTACTAAGAAATGACTTTCCTCACAAATGTACACTGAGCCAGTTCTACCCAGGTCCTGGATGGAGGCAGGTGGAGAGAGGACTGTGGTCTTGGTTCCTGCCTCCTGCGAGTGGAGGCGGGGTAGAGAGAAGAAAGCAGGCCAGTTGCTCACCCTATGGAAGTGGGGACACATGGACAAGGAAGAGTGGTACAATCAGGAAAAGATCCCAGGAAGAGCCAGCTTGGCCAAGGGAACAGCTGGGGCAAGAGGCCTGAGTGTCCTATTCCAAAGCTGGTGACTAGGAAAAGCCCCAGGAGCTCTCTGGAGGCAAAACCACCAGTCTGGTGGTGGGTTCCATGGAGGAATCTAGGTTGATCCAAAGTTCAGGACTGGCTGGAGGTAGAGGGCAGGCAGGGGTGACCTGCTCACATAGGCATGGCATCAAGTGTCTCCTGACTGGCTCCAGATGTGGCCCAGCAGTGCATCCCCAGTTCAAGCCTGCCTTATTGAGGGGTCTCTGTTCAGGCCCTCACCAGCTATGTCCTCAAATAAGTTTCTGGGTCTCAGTTTCTTTATCTGCAGCACAAGCTAGGAGCTTGCGTAGTGAAGCTAGGATAAAGATGGAGGAAGACAGGGGCCGGGGGGGAGGGGCAGTTCCCAGGGGTCCAGCCTGCTGCTGGGTAAAGCCATGACTTCTGAGCTGGACCTTGGCTGGACCCAGCTTCTTACTCTAATCCTCCTGGGGCAGGTACAGAGGATGTGGCTCCTGGCCTTCTCCCTATCACCTGGCAAGACCATGAGGAAGGGAACTGGTTTTGTTCTCAGGAGTAATAGCATGATGTCATTTAGGCAGTTGGAAGAAGGCAGTGTGTCTTGGCAGGGGCCCTGCCACATGCTTGCTAAGTATCTGAGGTATGAGGCGGGCTCTATGTGTTCATCAGCCCTGGCCTCTACATGTTCACCCAACCCTTCCTTTAGTTAGTCCCCGCTCTCGCTGGCCTTAGTTCCTTCACTCTGTGGATGGACAGCATTGAGGACTCATCCAGGAGTCGCAGGCTGTGGCAAGGTCTCTCCCGTGCCTCCCAGGCAGGTGCCTAGGCTGCACCCCAGAGCCTGATTCCACAGTGGCTGGTTGCGTCACCCCTTCAGGTGAGCTGAGGGTATCTAGTGATCCCTGGTGTGGCCTGGATGCTAGGAAACCCTCTGGATGCCAGGCCTCCCTCAGAATTTGTGCTTCTTGTCTGTGAAGAAGAGCCTCCGGAACTTGTCAGGCTGGAAGGAAGGGAAAGATGTTGGAGTCTGGGCTCCCCAGCAGAGAGGGGAAGACCCAGGCTTAGAAGCTCTGAGCTCAGGTCTGGGGTGAGGCCCAAGCTAGAAAAATGATGCCAGGATACAATGCTGGTATGGCTCCCACCAGCCTCTCTGGGGCCCCAAACCCCACTTTCAGCCTTCACATTTAAGATGAGGCTTTGCCTTTGTCTGGCTGAGGAAGGGTGGTGGGAAGGGGGACGGTGAAAAGAGGTGGAAATTACTGTAGGGCATCGGCTTCCCTCCCAGGTATGTCCTGGTCTCCTGCTCCATCGTGCCCAGCTGGGGCCTTGCTATGCCCTGGTGGGACAGGATGGAGGAGGGGGGGGTTATATACAGGACTGCCTGGGTTAGAAGAGGACGTGGGAACATCTAGGGGGAAGGGCAGACATGGCTTCTGAGGCCCTTAAAGGACAGTCCACTGACCAAGTCTGAGGGGATCAACCCCTCGGAAAATGTTGGGGATAAGAGCTAGAGCAGGAGGTCACAGCCCTGCCCTGAGGGAGGAGCTGGTTCCCTAGAGGCCTTTCGCTTTGAAGCTCAGGATGTCCCAGTTCAGGCCAGGAGAGGGAAGTTTCAGCCTTTCCCCGAACTTGAGGCTGTGTCCACAGGAAAGAAGGACCTTTCCATTCCTATTGTTCACCAGCATAGGCAGCTGAGGGATTGGGGAGGGGATGGGCGGGCTCATCTGCCTCCCTGGCACCCAGGAGCAGCCACCTCCCTCTGGTGTTCTAACCACCTGTCCCCCATGTTCTCCTCTGCTCTATCATGAATCCTCAGACATAGTCGCCCTACTCACTAAGAGCCACCTCTGACAGTGTCTTGTCAAGAAAGGATGTGGGATATTGTTCCTTGGGCAGCTGCCCTGGGCATAACCAGATGGTTAGCTCATTTTACAGACAAGGAAGAGAGAGCTTGGGTAGCGTTGCCACGTAAAAATGCAGGCTGCCCAGTCAAATCTGAGTTCTAGGTAAATACATGGTTATGATTTTTTGAGACATATCAAAACTACTGGTTTATGTACAATTCAAATTTAACTAGATGCCTTGTATTTTTATCTTGGTGAATTTGGCAGCCCTGATCATCAGGGAAATTGCCATGGTCAAAGCCACAGGCTAGAGAGCTGCTTATTCATGACTACCGCCAAGGGCCTCCTTTCTGCCTCCCAGTGGCTCTGACAGCCCTGCCGTGGGTTGTGAGAAACCCAGGGAGTGCTCTACCATAGAGGAAGCTCTTAGGTGGGCTAGAAGCCCCCATTTTACCCCATGATCTAGCAGCTGCTTCTCCCACCCTTATATCACCAGGTGGAAAAGTTCTGGGCCCTTCTGAGCACCAGCAGTGACCTGCTCATGCTTGACCCCACACAGGTTCTCTCTACATAGTCCTGGCTGTCCTCGAGTTCACCATGTAAGCCAGGCTGGCCTCAAACTCACAAAACTCCTCCTGCTTCTGCTACTCTAGTGCTGGAATTAAAGACGTGTGCCTCCATGTCTGGCTCACCAGGTGTTTTGTAAGGACCTGACCACCCACCCCCTCAGGGAACTCACCTTGTGCGCCCGTCCAGTGTCCTTGTTCTTGGAGGCTGGGATTTGCTCATAGGTGTTCCCTGGCTCTGGGAGCTGAGAGGTGCCTGAGATCTTCTCATAGCCACAGTTCATGGGCCCTGATAGTTGGCTGTAGGTGGGACTGGTTCCAGGGTATGGGAACTTTGTAGTGCTTTGCCAGCAGGTTGGAATCTGCTCATAAGGGCTGCCTCCTTGGTCTGGTCTACCCCTACTCTCCTGTCGTAGGCCTGCTGTCCCAACAAGCTGGTAGGTATCCATAAAGCTGGCCTCAGAGGAGGATTGAGCCTCGTCATGGCTCAGCTTTCGAAACCCCTGCTTCCAAGTAGTAGCCCGTAGTCCCAGAGCCTCAGAATTGGGGAGCAGAGGCAGTCCTAAGGAACTGTAAGGCATTGTAGCACACTGGTCTTTCACCCCAGACGGGGCAGGCTCTGGGCTTTTGGGATTGTTCTGGTCTTCATCTGAGAGATTCCTTGAGGGCTTCCTGCCTGGGGAACAAGCCAGGCTGCCAGCTGGAGCCGGCCTGTGTCTGCCGGACACCTCTGTGCCCAGGCCTTGCTGTGCGCGGTTCGCCTTCTTCAGGTCCGCGTAAATGATATCACTGGGGCCTGCAGAAGGCTCCTCCAGAAGAGAGGGACTCCTCTGGGGAATGGGGGGCACTCTAGTGGGTGCCTGGGAGAGAGGGACAGAGAATGTTTTAAAAGGCACCCCTGTTGTTGCCGTGACCTCACACCCCCTGAGCTGTTTTTACAAGCCCCCCTCCCCATTTTGCTTCAGTTTGCCTATCATATGCAGGAGCTGGTTCATGATGTTCATGTTTCCTGGCTCTAGGATTCTAAGTACAATCTTTACCTTGGCATCCAAGGTAACCAGCTCAACAGCCAACCCAAACTCATCCTGTCTGGTCCTTCTGCCTCCAGTATGGTCCGTTGTTCCCCTAGGGCCCCACAAGCCCACCCACCCACTGCTATATACCCTTTGAGCGTAACTCTCCCAAGCCCATTGCTCATGGACCCTTTCAACAAATATTTGCTGAGTACCAACTGCATGACAGGCAGTCTTTTTTTTTTTTTTTTTTTTAGTTTTTCAAGACAGAGTTTCTCTGTATAACAGCCCTGGCTGTTCTGGAACTCACTCTGTAGACCAGGCTGGCTACCTGCCTCTGCCTCCTGAGTGCTGGGATCAAAGGTGTGCGTCACCACCGCCCAGCTATGACTTAAGTCTTAAGTCCTGAGGCCAGTTTGAGTTTACATTCTAATCTGGAAACAAGCACCATGGGGCTGTGCTACACAGTGTACAAGGACTTGATGTAGTATGTGATACATGATATAGGACTGTGTCATAGGTAATGTCATGTCAGCTCATGATCAGTGCTGTGGAGAGCAAAGCAGGCAATAGAGTGAGAAAATAATAGGTGGGAAAGGTGACATGTCCTGTAGGTAGGTCAGGTGGGAAAGGTGACATGTTCTGTAGCTCAGGTGGGAAAGGTCACATGTTCTGTAGGTCAGGTGGGAAAGGTCACATGTTCTGTAGCTCAGGTGGGAAAGGTGACATGTTCTGTAGGTAGGTCAGGTGGGAAAGGTGGCATGTCCTGTAGGTAGGTCAGGTGG
>CABHPR010148271.1:5586-16990 GCA_902168415.1 Peromyscus melanophrys | reverse complement strand
AGGTGGGAAAGGTGGCATGTCCTGTAGGTAGGTCAGGTGGGAAAGGTGGCATGTCCTGTAGGTAGGTTAGGTGGGAAAGGTCACATGTTCTGTAGCTCAGGTGGGAAAGGTGACATGTTCTGTAGGTAGGTCAGGTGGGAAAGGTCACATGTTCTGTAGGTCAGGTGGGAAAGGTCACATGTTCTGTAGGTCAGGTGGAAAAGGTCACATGTTCTGTAGCTCAGGTGGCCTTTTTTGAGGAGAGACAGAATGCAGTATGAGTATAAGTGAGGTCACTCTCTGGTAAGAAGAGACCCAGGCAGAATATACAGTGAGTTCAAAGGTTTGTGGGTTTAAGAAAGATCTAGAAGGCCAGTGGGGCCATGGTGAGGAAGGGAGGGAGGTTCCGGATACTGGAGAGGCTCTTGTAGATCCTGAGGATTTTAGATTTTATTCTGAGCATAAGAAGTCCTTGGCATGTGGTGTCACATGCCTTTAATCCCAGCACTCGGGAGGCAGAGGGAGGTGGATCTGTGAGTTCAAGGCCAGCCTGGTCTAGAAAGTGAGTTCCAGGACAGCCAAAGCTGCACAGAGAAACCCTGTTTTGAAAAACAAACAAAACAAAACAAAAAAGCAACAACAAAAACCAGTCCTTGGCATGCTGTGCTCTATGTATCAAGGACATTCTCTGAGCCTATCCCATCATATGGACATCCCACTTGATAGTTTGCTAAGTGACTTTCAGACATCTCATAACTGTTCTCATTGAGACCTCCCAAGAATGTCAGGAATGGTAAGTAGATTCAGAGGGTTCATGCCTCACACAAAGCCTCACAGTGAGAAAATGGAAGAGTCTAGTCTAGGTCTGAAATCCATCCAGCTGACCAGGGCAGGCCATAGTGTTGGCGGACCACCAGGGACTGACACCCGGTTGTGCTTCTTGTACCGTGGGCCTGATGCTCACCCTCTATGCCTGAAGATACTGCTCTGGTGGTTTCTAGGGACCTGACTGTGGTAGGACCCCACATCCCGGGCTCGCAGCCATCAGCCTGTATAGCACAGAATCCGCCTCACCTCTGCACCTTCCTCTTTCGAGACAGTCCAGGGACTCACATCCAGGCCTTTCTTGGTGTGCAGGAAGGAGACCTGGGGCTTTGCAGGAAGGCGAGGGCTGGTGGCCTTGTCAGGAACCACGGTGGGAAATTCCATGGCAGCTGGATTTTCCAGGCCTAGACTAGTCTGCTGGAGGCCTGTGTTGACGGCGTCATACAGGTCATTTTCCTCTAGCTGGAGGCAGTGAGAATATAACAGGCTTATGGTCATACACTGGCAGCCTCCAACTGTCCTCAGGACAGTAGGAAAGGGACGGTCACATCCCACTAGGTTCTTGACCTTGGCTAAGGTACTTTTTTGAATGAAGGCCATGACTCCTCTGAGTTCCCTTGATAGGATGCTCCTGAGTAATTGCCACCCCAAGCCCAGACACCCCATCCTACCTCCCTAACCCTGGGAAGAAGAGTGCCTACCCGTGGGCAAGCAGCAGCAAGGGTCTCCCCAAAAGGCTCAAGCTGCACTTCCTGGTAATGGCGTAGGAGCTCTTCCAGGGTACTGTGGCTGAGGGTGTCTCCTGAGACAAGGTAACGTCGATTTCGGAGCTGGTTGATGACAAAATGGCGGCAGCGGTCACTACCCCTGTAACACAGTTACACACGGGCTGGGTTGGGCTGCCCTCTCCGTGTGCATCTGTGGTGTTCCTCAGGGAACTGGGGCAGGGGGTGGGGTGGATGGGGTAGGTGGAGGGGTGGGGTGGTGGAGGGGTGGGGTGTGTGTGGAGGGGAGGTGGAAGGGGAACTATGGTGATATTTTTCTTTTGTACCAAAATGTTAATTGTATGTTAATAAATAAAGTTGCCTGGGGGTCAGAGCTATTAGCAAGCCATAGGAAAGCAGGGCAGTGGTGGTATACGCTTGTGATCACAGCACTTAGTAGACAAAGCTAGGTAAGTCTCTGTGTGTTCAGGGATACAGTCAGCATTGGATACACATGCCTTTAATCTCAATACCAACCATAGAACACCTGGAGGTCTGTACAAACAGGCCGTGATGAGGCAGTCCTGTGGTTGGGTTTACAACCAATGAGAAGGCAGAACAGAGACTATATAAAGACTTTAACACAGGAAGTAGCGGCTCCTTCGGAGAGGTAGGATCACTGCAGGAGGAAGGGTAAGGTTTTAGCTCTTAGCTCTGACCTCTTGGCTTTCTTCTTTGCATTGGTTCTGTGTTTCTTATTTATAAGACGGTTGGATACATCTACAGGGAACTGTTTCAAATGTCTGGGGTCCTGGGAAGAACCTGAGCTTGTTCTTGGGGAGGGCAGGGCTGGGACTAGAGTGACTGAGACACTCATTGAGCCCAAAACAAGGGCATCCCAATTCTTGCTCATCAAATTTACTAATGCAGTAATTTCTCTCTCTCTCTCTCTCTCTCTCTCTCTCTCTCCCTCTCTCCCTCTCTTTTATGTGGTACTGGTGTTCAAACCTAGGGCCTCATACAGGCTGTGCAAGTACTGTAACAGTAAACTGTGCTCCCAGACCTATTTACCTATCTATCTTAACTTTAAATCCTTTAATTATTCATTCATTTATCCTTGAGAGAAGATCTCACTTTATAGCCCAGGCTGGCCTACAGCTATATAGTCCAGGTTGGCCTCAAACTCAGGTGGATCCTCCTGCCCCAGCCTCCCCAGTGCTGGGACAATAGATATGAGCTACCATGTTTGGCTAATACAGTATTTTAGAAGCTCAAAATGAATGAAAAAAAAACCAAAACAATAACAACAACAACCCATAAACATAAAAACAATGAGGAAGAAAATATCGAAGCTGCCAGTAAAGACAAGAGCCAACCCTGCACCTTACCATTCAGCTTCACCCGGCCCCATCCTCTGGAACAACTGGACCTCCCCGCCTATAAAGCCTCACCCTCTTCATTTTCCTTGTTTTAATGGAAGAATGATTTAAACACAGAGCACACATGGGTGTGCAGCAAGGTGAATTTCTACATAAAAATGCCCCTGTAACCACATGCAGATCAGGATATAAAATCTCGCCTAGCCCCACCCTGCCAGTGCCCCACAGGTGACCTCTTTCTGACCCTATTGCCATACGAACATTTCTTCCTTTATGGAATTTCCAATAAATGGAAAGTATGCAAAAGTCCTCATTTGTATCTCACTTCCTTCTCTCAACGTATTTTTCAGATTCACTGAGGTCCAAGTAGATTTAGCTTCTTCCTTTCAAAAGTTATGTGGAGTGTCTCATCTGATAGTAAACCTATAGTCTATTGGGTATTTAGGCTATTTCATTATTGAGGTTGTTGTAAATATAGCTGTTGTGCATATCTTTTGGTGAATGCGTGTGCTCATTTCTACTGACAATGTGCCAAAGAATAGCAGGAGCAAGACTGATCAAAAGACACGTATATATGTATCACACACACACACACACACACACACACACACACACACACACACACACACACAAAGGAAATCAAAGTTATCAGTCTTCTGCTTGTTTGGGGGCTCCCCTCTATACTGGGAAGGTCGTTCTCCTCAACCAAGCATGCTTCAGGAAGGATGCACACGTTATGGAGGAAGGAGACACTCTGTCTAACCACCCAGATCAGCTGAATCCATCCTGACCATCAGTGGGGTGGCAGATGTTGCAGCCAGATTGCCTTCACATCCAGATTTATTGTTCTTTTATAGTGAGAACTTTTTGTGTCTAAGAAATTTTTGTTTATCCCATTTTCATGGGCAGCTGGTTAGCTTATTGAAGTGTTTTCTTGTTTCCTTTAAGAAAGGTTATTGTTTTCTGTCTTGGATCTATGATCCATGTATAGTTATTAGTTTTTGTACTTTGTGTGAGGTAGACCACTTTTTTCCCCATTTGGATATCAACATGCCTTGTGCCAATGGTAGGAAAACCATGGATGGCCGTGACACTCCTGGTGTGAATCAGGGAGTCACCGTGCTGGCTCATCTCTGGACTCTGCTGCTCCTTTTGACTGTTTATATTTCTCTGAGCACCTCCTCTTGCTGTCTTTTATGAGGTGGCCCTCTGCCTACAGTCTCATGAGGGAGAGAGAAGCTCAAAGAAATACATAATAAAAGCAGACCAAAACTGAAAAGAGATCTTAAAAAGCTTACTTACTATATTTCAAAGTACCCAAAATAGTGCATGGGGGAAAATGAGTATTGATCAGTGGTTGACATTTGTTTAGCTCTTCCAAGGTTTGTGCAGCCTGTGCCAGGCACTTTCCAATGCATCACCTTCCTGAGCACTTCCAACAGTCCTGTGACAGTAACTAGACTCTTCCTGCTTTACCTATGTGATGGCAGAGGCAGAGAAGCTTCCTCCGGGTTAGGATCTGAACAAGGAGAGTCTGTGCACATAATTTGACTCAGAATCTGAGGACTTGGAAGTTTGCCCTGCAGCCCTGGCCTCCTTCCAGGTCTCCAGAGGGAGCCTTCTACCTTCCCAACTCAGCCTCCGTTCAGGCCAGGGTTCATAGTCATCACCTCTGACATTGGACTAGGCCCATGTCTCCTCCTCTTTGGTCTCATAGCCTTACATTAGTAAGACCCAAGATCTTCATATCCAACCGATGGCGTGGGTCCCCATAGCCTTCTCACCTCTAGACTAAGACCCAAGATCTTCATATTCAGCTGGTGGCGTGGGTCCCCACAGTCTTCACACCTCTAGACTATCTCCAGTTCTCCCTCCTTATGCTGTAAGGAGGACCCTGGTGAAGTGGCAGTCTGCCTGGACTGCTCCTTTGTGTCAGAATTCTCATCCAAGGCTAGCCTGTTCCCACATACCCTGTATCCTGCTGCACCCAGGGATCTGGGGCTCCCCAAATCCTACACTTCCACTCATGCCAGTCCATCTGCTAGAAGACCTTCTTATACCCAGCTGTGCCCTCTTCCCACTAGCAGATAGCCATTCCTCCTTTGCTGGGCTCAGCGTTCATCTGTGCTCACCAGGAAGGTGTTTATCTGGCTCCCCTTGTCCCTTGGAAGGCTGCAGCACCATCCTTGGTGATGGTCAGTGCTGCTGCTCCAAAAGGGTTGGCCAAGCATGGGTTGAATGAATCATGGAGTCAGGGCCCAGGGAGAACCAGACAGTGGGCTTCTGGGCCTCTGTGTTTGTCAGCAGGCTCTGGGGTATGGAGTCTTGAGGCTGCTTGCCCCTTCATAGCGGGCTTCCCACTTACCTGTAAGAAAGGATGTAGCCGACAGCCCGGTCACTGAGGCGGATGAGGAAGGAACCGAGAGCTTTGTCCCTGAGCAGCTGCTCTGTCTGCCTGGACAGATGACATGCCATTAACTGGAGCCTGTACCCTCACAATAGCCAAGCAGCCTGAATTAGACCTGCCTCAGGATCTTTGCAAGCTATAGCCTTAGGTCCTAGATTGAGGCAGCCTTTTAGTCCTTGATAGAGAACCTTCTTAGACCTCTGAGGCTCTGAGGCCTCTCAGGTGTGATCTGTGCACACAAATATTCCCAAGCACAGATTGCCAAATCCCACATTCTGGTCCCTATGCCAGGATAACCACGTGTCTAGGTTTCCTGGTCAGTTTTCTAGCTTAGTTACAATAGCATTTCAGTGCTGATATATAGCACAGTCTTTTAACTTTCGCCAAGATACTCAGAACTCATCTAAACATGACCAGCCCCCACACGGTCTACTTTCTGTCCTTCCCATAGCTACAAAGACTTCACTAGAGAAATGCCTTTCAGACCTGCCTTCAGAAGCTTCCTCAATCTGTCCCCCCTCCACCCCCAGTGTCCTGCCTAGTGAAGAAATTTCAGGAGCCCAGAGTTCCAGAATACTTGGTCGAAATTCTCAGCCCTGAGGAACTGTGGGCCATGCTGGCCATGTTGTCAGGGGCAGCCTTACTTGCGAGTGATGAATCCATGAAACCAGGGGGGCAGAGCTCCATTTTGCAGGATAGAGGGGGCCTGTGTCTCCATGAACCACTTCAGAGCCAGCTCCTGGATTTCAGCCAAGTCCCTCCCATCCCCAGCCCCCCCTAGTGCCTTGGCCAGATGCAGCTGCTCTGGGCCGCCCTCCATCCTGGTGAATACTGATGGGCAATAAGTCCTAATGATGGCTGCAGTCCTTTATATCTGTGTGTGGTGCAGCTCATTTGCCTGAACCCACACCCTTGCAGACGCCTGAAGCACACAGGAGTCCTATTACCTGTGTAATAGGTAATGGACCGGCAGATGGTTCTCTTCTGGGAAGCTTCGGGATCAGACATTTGGGCTGGCTAGAGTCACTAGCAGGAGGCTACCATAGCAGCCTGGTGAGGGATCAGGCTTCCCGTGATCTCTGGGCCAGCAAACGAACTGCTGACTTTGGCCTCATTTCTCCCAACCTCCAGTCTGCCTCAGCTGAGGAGTAGACATTAGCTCCAGTCACAACACTGCCCCTGTTAGCAAAGTCCTGGATTTAAATTAGATGTATCTTGCCCTGGCAGAGGCTTTTAGTGTTTTGGTGGGGAAATTCCACGCTGATTAATTTTTCTTTCCAATGCAGGTTGTATCAAGTACCTACTGTGCACCATATAAATCTGGGAATAAGGCCACAGCAGCTGGGAAAACATTTTTGTTACTTTTTGGGGTGTGTGTGTGTGTGTGTGTGTATGCGCACATTCACATACATGTGCATGCAGTCATGTACCCACCCATGCATGTGTTTGTGGAAGTTAGAGGTTGGTATTGAATGCCTTCCTCTATCATTCTCCATACTGTGCTTTGAGACAGGGGCTCTCACTGAACCTGGAGTTCCTGTTTGGAGTAGTCCCTGGGGCCCACCTTTCTCTGCCTCTCAGTTTGCTCAGCTTTTATGTGGGTGCCAAGGATCCATATTCAGGTCTTGATGCTTATGAAGCCGGCACTTAACCTACTGAGCCATCTCTCCAGTCCTGGAGAAGCACTTTTTACCGACGGAGGTGGATGGACAATAAACGTTTGCGCAAGTATGTGGAACACTGTGCCGGATGTTCTCAGCCTGAAGGAGGCAGAGAGAGGAAGACAGAGCACGTGGGCTGCGTGTCATGGATTGGAGTCCGTCTTACCTAAGAGCAACAGTGGGTGTTTGAAGGAGGAAGCCAAGTACCTGGGGGAAGAGAGCCTGTTGCCAACCATGGGGGAAGTAAGGGCAGAGACAGGATGTTTGGGATTAGCTTAGGACAGTAGAACACTGTGTTCACACAAACATTCCCAATCTCCAGTGTCAGCATTCTGCAGCAGAAACTGAGGCTGGAGACACTGAATCAGCAGAAGCAATCAGCCCCCCAAAACACGGGATAGAATCTTCCTCCTACCACATAGTGGCATGGAGGGTCAGAGGGTTGCTGAGCCGTTGGAGATATCACGGTTTGCTCATGTAGTAGACATAAAAGGTTGCTATGATGAGGTCATTATGATGAGTAGGAGCAAAATGGTAAAGAATGAAAGATCATTTACATAAATTCAAAACACAACAGAACTAATCAATGATGCTAGAAATTAAGAGCAGAGGCTATGGTGGGGTGGGAGGAGAGTTTAATGACTTCCAGGAAGGCCAGGAGCCGGCAAGTGCTGGTATGTTTCCACTTTCTGATCTGGGTGGTGTGCTCACTATGAAAATTCATGGGGCATTTGATAAGCCCATGTTCTACTTCAATAGAAACCACTTACTGAAAAGGAGAAGACGGCACAGCCACATTTCCATGGTTCAGATTTGCTTGATAGCCGTGTGGCCCTCAATGAAATGTTACAGCTTTTCTAACGTCAGTGTCTTCCTCTTTGAAATGAGGATAATAATGGGACATGTGTATTAGCTCATTTTCTATTGGTACAGTGAAACACTTGAGGCTGCATACTTTGTATTGAAAAGAGATTTATTTAACGCATGGTTTTGGAGGCTAGAAGGCCAAGATTGGGTAGTTCTACCTATTTGGGCTCTGGCAGAGACTACCTTAGCTATATCACAGGGTGGTGGATGCCATCATGGGGCGTAATTGAGAAGGAGCGATCACATGGCTAGACAGAATCAGATTAGCTCTTTTATAATAACCCACTCTGTTTAGAATTCTCTAGAGTTCCATGAAAACTGAATTAATTAATCCTTTTCCAGGACAATGCTTCCCAATGACCTGTCTTCTCAGCCTCCTTCAGGGTTCCACCACTTCCTAACATGGACACTCTGAAGTTCAAGCTTCCAACATATAACCCCTTAGGGGACAAGCCACATCCAAACCATAGCAGCCTGTCATTTGGAAGGTCAACTTGTTAACTCCTTTGAACAGACTTTGGAGTAAAATAAGCAATTAGGATTACCCATTGCTTTGATGATAATGCTGCCAATGGTGGTGATGATATAAACATTCTTAAATATGGAATAGTCTGCCCCAGTTGGGTAGACTATTATTTTTTTAATAATTTATTTTTTTACTTTATTTTATGTGTATTGGTGTTTTGCCTGCATGCTTATCTGTGTGAGGGTGTCAGATCTTGGAGTTACAGACAGATCTTGGAGTTACCTGAGCTGCTAGGTGGGTGCTGGGAATTGAACCCAGGTCCTCTGGAAGAGCAGTCAGTGCTGTTAACCGCTGAGCCATTTCTCCAGCCCTAAAGTGTTATTATTACTACGACCTCATTATAAGTCATTTCAAGTCTAAAATAAAATGTGTTAAGGGAGGGGCGTGGAAGTGCACACCTGTAATCCCAGCACTAGGCAGGCAGAAGCAGGAGGATTGCAAAATTGAGGCCAGCCTAGGCTCCAGAGCAAGACACCAGTATGAGACCAGCCTGAGTCATATAGCAAGATCTTGCCTCAAAAAATAAACAAGGGACTGGAAAGATGGCTCAGTGGTTAGAATCAGACCAGCCCTTGCTGAGGGACCTAAGTTTCTCATCCAGCACCCACAACAAACAGCTCACAACGGCCTGTAACTCCCACTTCAAGGGATTCAGAGCATCCTCCTCTGGCCTGTTTAGGTACCTGTACTCATGTGCACATACCCCCCCCCCCCATATAATTAAATATGGAATAAAGTCTTTTTTTTTTTAATACAGGGTGTCTCTATGTAGTCCTGGCTAGCCTAGAACTCACTATATAGAGCAGGTTGGCCTCACATTCACAGAAATCTACCTGCCTCTGCTTTCCCAGTGCTGGGATTAATGGAGTACACCACTATGCCTGGCTTTGAAATAAAATCTTTTGAAAAATGTGTTTGGGCATGTGTGGGATGCATTTGGTTTAGTGGGAAGGCAGGGGCAGGAAGCGGCCTGCAACCTGAACCTGGGGGCCCTTCCTTCGCCTCTCAGCCTCGTCTTCCGCCCTTATACAAAGGGTGACAGTGCTCACCTCTCAGGGGCAGCTCTCGGCACAGGGACAGGCGCATGGCTGCACAGCAAGTGTTCTGGAGAGCCAGCTACCCAGAACGCTGACTCTGTAAATTATTACTTTCCAGCCTTGACAACGGGTGTGTCAAAGGAGCCACCAGGAACGAGTCATCATGTCTGAGCGTGTTCTTTGGTCTCCCCATCACAGACCAGCCAGGGAGATCGAGGGCATCTGTAGTCCCAGGCCCAAGTTGGCAAGGACTAGAATTCTCTAAAACATAAAGTCGGGGAGGAAGGAGATTCTGTCTTTATTTGCCCTAACTTTTCATTGAAATTCAGTATCTCCTTCCTGGTGAACACAGGCAACAAACCCCATTAACGTTAGCAGCACCTGCCCTTTCGTCAGCAACGGAAGCCACAGATATTTTCCTATCTCATGACGGCAGCTGCAGGCATGGGGACAGACATTTTTTTTTCATCATATCAGGATTATAAAAAACCAACCCAATGCTGGATCTTGCTTTTTAGCACATTGTAAAAACACAGTGCTAGCCGGGCGGTGGTGGTGCTTGCCTTTAATCCCAGCACTCGGGAGGCAGAGCCAGGTGGATCTCTGTGAGTTCAAGGCCAGCCTGGGCTACCAAGTGAGTTCCAGGAAAGGCGCAAAGCTACACAGAGAAACCCTGTCTCGAAAAACCAAAAAAAACCCAAAACAAACAAACAAACAAACAAACAAAAAAACCACAGTGCTAGTACTACACCAATATTCTACTGTGACCCTATTTCCACATAATCTAATTCCCTCGTTCCTCTCTAGGTCCAATTTTGTGCATTAAAAAAATGTCTAAGAGGCACATAAGGCTCAGCAGATCTCCCAGAGGCCCATGGCACCATAAGAGTGAGAATTCTGGGGTCCAACCCAGAGCTGGTTTGCTGCCAAAGTAACGTCCTGGAAGTATTCAAATGCAAGGAAATGTACTGCTCTCTTTTTCCATGAGGCATTCTCACTCCACCAACTTTTAGGCTGGATACATTTATGGGCAGAACCTGATCATTTTCATAAGAAGACAAAGGCTTTTTTGTACAGAAAGGAACATATCCCAGATGGCTGTGGACCAGGGGTGACAATTCTGAAAGTTAGGCAAATAAGGAGAGCTCTATATTTACACTCAAAGGAAATATGGGGCTGAGGAAGGGCAAATACTGGGTTTGGAGAGAATTGGATATGTTATGCAAAGAATTATGGGTAGGAAAAGATTGTTCCAGAAGAACTCTGCATCCCATTGTTCAGTTCACTACATGTGGTCATCTGGAGGATGCTGGGCCCTGGGTAGAGAGAGTGGTCCCCTCCTTTTCTACCCTAGGTTTCAGAGGTGTAGAGAGGAGCTGAAGGGGCAACAGGCCCTGGAATCAGACTAACTGGCTCAGACTGTCAGCTCCCACTGGCCAGCTCAGTCTCCTCATCTATAAAAATGGAGTGGGGAGTCAAGCGCTTGCTGCACAACCGTGAGGACCTGAGTCCCTCCATCAGATAAGAAGCTGGGTGAGGTGGCTTGTTCTTGTAACCCCACCTTTGGGGAGGTGGAGTCAGGAGGCTCTCTAGCACTCACTAACCAGCTAGTTGTGTTGAACTGATGAGCTCCCAGTTCAGTGAAAGACCCGGTCTCAAAAAATAAGGTAGAGGGGCTGGAGGGGTGACTCAGGGATTAAGAGCACTTTCTGTTCTTGCAGAGGACTCAGGTTCAGTTCTCAGCCTCCACACTATGCTTCATAACCACTTGTAACTCCAGCTCCAGGGGACCTGGCTTCCTCTTTTGGCCTCTGTGTGTACTAGGCAAGGACACACACAGACATGCAGGCAAGCACTCATATACATACCATAAAAATAAACAAATCTTTTAACAAAAGAAGGCAGAGAATAATGGAAGGGAGACAGGATGTTGGCCCATGGCCTCTACATGCATCTGCACATACATGTACAGCACACACACACACACACACACACACACACACACACACACACACACAC
>CABHPR010148270.1:43701-58543 GCA_902168415.1 Peromyscus melanophrys | reverse complement strand
CTACCACCGCTGCCGCCCGCCCCGGCTCCCCGGCTGCATTTCAAGCAGGTTCGGTGACGCTTGGCGGCGGGGCGGGCTCAGACTGGGCGCGCGGCCCCGGCCCTGGGCGGCCGCTGCCGGCGCGCGCGCTCCCTCCCGCCGTCTTCTCCGCCCCACGCTCCTCCCGCAGCGCCTCTTCTCCTCCCCCTCCAGCCCTCGGTCCCCTCCTCTCTCGGCGAGACCCCGGCAACCCTGCGCTCGGTGCCCTCCTGTTGTGGGCGCTGCCGACACAGGGTTGAGCCAGGCTAGGCCCTTGGCCCCCTGGTTTCCCCGCGGAGGTGGCAAGCGGGTGAGAGAAGGAGGGATGTGGAGGAAAAAAGCTGGGGCTCGAGGAAAGGTGATGTTCCAGACGCGCAGGCCAGCGCAGTGAACGCGGGAAGACTGAAAGCATTGGCAGGGAGAGAAGCTAGGGGTGTGGAGCAGGACCTCTGCACCTGTCATGGCTTCAGATCAGACGAGTAGCTGCTTTCTACGGCCATGTGCATCTGTGACTGTTATACACTGTGTGATCCTGGGCAGAGATGTGAGGCAGCTGTCTTGGGTCTGACGCCCAGACTGTTATCCACATTCAGCCTTCTCCACTGGCCCAGAGAAGCAGATCAGGGGCTTTGCAGGTATGGCAAAGAAAAGAAAGGTAGGGACTGTGGATGCCCAGAGGAGGGCTGTGTCATCCCTGCCACCAGAGGCCGCACATCTAGTGCCTCTGCTTGGGCCGCACTAGCCTCTGCACAAAGAAGGCAACGCAGCCCCACCTCTCCTACAGAGAAGCTTACACTAGATTTCAGCCACCTGCTGGTGAGCGGGGCCCAACCTTCTAGAGTGAAATTCTTGGGCATTCGTGGTAAACCAGGCCCACTGAGGGTGCCAAGGTCCAGTGTTAAATCGGCCCCCTCTCTTCAGAAAAAAAGGGTGGATGCTGTGATGCCTAGGCCAGGCAGGCACAGAGTCAGCGGCTGTCTCAGTCTTATGTCTTCCCCTCAAAGAGTAGCCCATGGCTATGGCCACCCCACCAGAAAAGAACAGAGACCTTGGGAGACCATATGATGCCCCTGCCTTCATCCCTTGATCATGTCCAGGCCCCATGATAGCTCTGGAAGTTCCAGCCACAGTGAGGTCCCTTCTGTCGACTTCATCAACAGAAGATAAGAAAATGTAACAAAAACACTTACGTAGCATGTGCTGTGTGTCAGGCTCTGTTCAAGGCTCAAGGCTGCAGAATGGCAAATAAGGCCCCTCCCCACCCCCACCCCCACCCCCGATGCTTACATATTAATCAGAAGAGAGAAATACAGGAGCAAAAAAAGGGTTATTTCAGATCATCGTAATTGCTATAAAAAAAAAGCAATATGAGAACATAGAGGTAATTTAGAGAAGGCAATCACCTCAAAGGAGGTGACATTTCATTGACAGCGAGGAGCCTGACCACATGAAGGTCAGGCAGAAGGCCGTTCTTGGCAGAGAAGAGCAATGGAGAAACAGCATGGTAAGCTGGAACCTAGTGACAGGGAGGCTTTAAGGGAGTCAGCAAGGCCCAATCACAGGATGGCTCTTGTAGAGTTTGGACTTTGTCCCCAGCACAAGGATACCCTCTGTGACACCCTTGGAAGTTAGGATGGAGCCCCTCCTGCAGTCCAGATTCACCCATCCAGCCTCACCTCCCTTCTGTGTTGCACTTGGGCCTCAGTTTCTCATCGGGGAGATGACAGGGAACTGGGAGTCTCAGAGGTTTCTTCTAGTGCTAAGATTTTTGCATGGAGTGAAGTTCAGAGGCAGCAGGTAAAAAGGCTAAAAGCATTAGCCTTGGGTCTGACTGCGGGTCTGAGCCTGCCTCTTCCTCCCTGACTAGATGAACTTCGACACCTCAGGTTCTGCAGGTAAAAGATGGGGCACCGGGGACGGGGAGGGCAGTACCCACCACACAGGCTGCTGTGAGGTTCCGATTAGATGTGGCTGTGTAGATTAGATTCGATTAGATTTGGCACAGTAGATGCCGAATGAACATTAGTATTACTATTATTCAAACACCCTCCTCAAAAACCTCTGATTGCTCCCTAAACCTCAAAGAATATGAATTGCCCAGCCTGGAGATACAGCTCAGTGGGTAGAAGCCTGTAATTCGAGTTACTTGGGGGGCTGGGGCAGTAGGAACACAGGTTTAAGGCCTGTCTGGGTACAGAGAGAGTTCAGGACCAGTCCGGGAGGCCTCCACAGCAGGTAACCAGAGGCCCAGTTCCTGCTCTACATACCTTGCTCCTCATTCTGCCCCCGAGAACTCAGCTTCAGGCCTTTTCCGCCTTGTACCCTCTGCCTGGAGCATTCACCTGGGCTGCTATCGGTCCATCCTCAGGCCTCTGCTTTCATAGCTCTAGGGATGCTTCTAATCTCCCTACAGAAATCCTCTGCTCCCCCAAGCTCCCATGGCTCTGTGTGTCAATCTCTCTGAACTGCCCATTGGATCCACTCCTGTGCAGAGACCTCAGATCAGAAGGGCTTCTTAATGCCTGCTTGGCCTCTACTGTTGGCCTGTTAAAGGGTGGTGTGGCCCCATACATTTGCCCCAGGACCAGAAAGCCTACAGTCCTGGTTGGCTCTGGGCTGAGGGGTGGGAGAAATGTAGATGATACGACTCCATTCCTTCCCTTGAGGCTCTCTGGTCTAAGGATCAAGACAGCTTTGGAAAGACAGTGATGTCACAAGCACCCCATAGAGTAGGCTGCTCACAGGCGTAAGTCCCCACCTCCCGCTTCTCAGGCCTGTGTCACTCAGAGAACCCAGGATGGAGACCAGGGGCCCAGCTGAGCTGCAGAGCATGGAGCTCTCTTCCTGCTCCCTCCCTTCACTTTACAGGAGTGCAGCCCCATTCTCCCTTGCTATGCTGTGGGCTTGTTGCCCATCTCTCCTTGCCAGTGTCTGGTAAAAGAGATGTTCTAATTCCTGATAATTCATGGGTTAGATCACTTGGTATCTGTGTGACCTCAGGGAATTTACTTGAACTCTCTGTTTGTTTTGTTTTATTGTGTCTGCATGTATGTCTATTTATCACGTGCATGCCTGCTGGCAGAGACCAGAAGAGGGTATAGGATCCCCTAGACTGGAGTTACAAAGTTGTAAGCTGTTGTGTGGGCGCTGGGACTTGAACATGGGTCCTCTTGAAGAGCAGCAAGTGCTCTTAACCACTAAGCCATCTCTCCAGCCCCTTACTTGAACTCTCTGTGTTAACTTTCTCATCTATAAAGTGGGACCATGGCCCTGTGAAGTGGCTCAGTGGGTACAGGTGCTTGACGAAAAGCCTGGTCACCTGACTTTCATCCCTGGGGCTCGTGGCAGAAGGAGAGAAATGGCTCCCTCAAGTTGTCCTTTGACTTCCACATATGTGCCATGGAACATATGGGTATGTGCTGAAACAGGAGGATCACCACAAGTCTGAGGCTAGTCTAGGCTATCAGAAGATCCTGTGTCAAGATAAAATGAAAAGGACCTACCACTAGCCGGGCGGTGGTGGTGCACGCCTTTAATCCCAGCACTCGGGAGACAGTGGCAGGCAGATCTCTGTGAGTTTGAAGCCAGACAGTTCTAAATAATGAGGACAGCCAGGGCTATGTGGGGAGACCCTGTCTCAATAAATAGATAGATGGATAGATAGATAGATAGATAGATAGATAGATAGATAGATAGATAGATAGATAGATAGAAATAAACCAAACAAAAAGACAATGTGGGTCTGGAGGTGGAAATTGGGGAGCAGCTCAGATGGGAGCTGTGTGGTCCTCCAAGGTTTATGGGCTGGAGGCAGGAGGATGGCCTCCTTGTGTGACTGTTGAGTCCGTGCTGCTAGTCAGCAAGAGGACTCAGCTTTTCACACGTGTCTCCCTGGGACCGCTTGAGTGTTCTCATGACGTGTCAACTGGCTTCCCAGGACAGCTGATCCACTGGAGATCAAGGGACCCAGTAGTCTTTAAATTTAATTCAATTTTACTCTTTAACTGGCACACAGAGCAACGGGCTTCCTTCTGGTATTTCCATGCATGCTTAGTTCTGGTTGGTCCTGCCCACCTCCTGCTGGTCTCCCCATCTCTGTACTCCCATCCCCATTTGTACCATTTCAACCCCAGCAACCTCCTTTCACTTTCATATCACATGTGTGCTGATAATTTCTTCACCCACTCCCTTAAGTTCCCCTTCCCCCCTCATGGGCCCCTTTCTGGGCTCCTGACCTGCACCTGCACTCACATGCACATGCCTACACATATATCCAAATCAGAAGCTAGGATCCATGTAGGAGAAAACAGAAGGTGTTTGTCTTTCTGGGTTACCTCGCTTAATAACTCTCAGTTGTGGTGATGTATCGTGTACCCTAATAAACTTTACCTGAGGATCAGAGGACAGAACAAGTCACTGGATTAAACATAGAGGTCAGGCGGTGGTGGCACACACTTTAATCCTAGCACTCGGGAGGCAGAGATCCATCTGGATCTCTGTGAGTTCAAAGCCACCCTAGACTACATGAGATTGATTCAGACTAGGAGAGAAACAGTCAGACAGTGGTGGCACACACCTTTAATCCCAGTACTTGAGATCTCATGCCTTTGCTTGGGAAGCACACATGCCTTTAATGGCTGGGCAGAGAAAGGTATATAGACGCGAGGAGACAGGAACTAGAAGCCTTTTCGGCTGAGGAAGCTCATTCAGCTAGAGGCCTATCAGCTGAGGAATCCCTTTCAAGAGAGGCACTTTCAGCTGAAGCCCTTTCGGCTAGAGCTCTTTTTGTTTTGTTTTGTTTTGTTTTTGTTTTGTTTTTCGAGACAGGGTTTCTCTGTGTAGTTTTGCGCCTTTCCTGGATCCCGCTCTGTAGCCCAGGCTGGCCTCGAACTCACAGAGATCCGCCTGGCTCTGCCTCCCAAGTGCTGGGATTAAAGGCGGGCGCCACCACCGCCCGGTTTAGAGCTCTTTCAGGCTGAGGAGTTGGTGAGGTAAGAGGTGGTGGCTGGGGCTTGCTCTGTTTCTCTGATCTTTCAGCTTTCACCCCAATATCTGGCACCAGGATTTTTTTTTTTTTATTAAAAGACCATTTAAATTTGAGTTATACTCAGTCTCATTCTTTTTCCTGCAAATATCATAATTTCATTTTTCTCGAGTACGTAGCTGCGTGTTTCTATGCACATGTGTACAGGTGCTTCCTCCCACAGACATTCTTCAGAGGCCATCCGCATTGACACAGGTTTTTTCCTGGCTAGGAACTTACTAATTAAGGTTGGCTGGCCAGCGAGCCCCAGGGACCACCCATTTCAGCTGATTCAAGCATATGGGATCACAAGCACACACCACCATACCTGGCTGTTTATATATGAGTTCTGGGGATCAAACTCCGGCCTTGTGTTTGCAAGGCAAGCACTTTATCAACGGAACTATTTGCCCAGCCCCATAATTTCACTTTTCTATGCAGCTGAATAAGATTCCATGTGTATATCTGTCATATTTTCAAACTGTCAATCAATAAGTGGGCCACTGAACTGAACAGATAGTTTTCAAAGGAAGAAGTATAAATATTCAATTAGTATTTTAGGACACATTCAACATTTTTAGCCACCAGGGAAATGTAAACTGAAACTACTTTGAGATTCTCACCCTCGTCAGAGTGGCTATCATCAAGAAAACCAACGACAATGAATCTGATGAGGATGTGGGAACACAGGAGCCCGTATTCACTGCTGGTGAGAGTGAAAATCAGTGTGCAGGTTTCTCAAAGAATGAAAAATAGATCTATCACGGCCTAGCTTTATAATGCTCGTGCACACACCTAAAGGACTATGCCTGTGGTAGAGATGCCTACACAGATCAGCGGAGAGCGAAAATGTGGTGCATATACACAGTGTCTTCCTGACCTAAGTGTTCATGTCACACCACCATTGCTGCAGTGTCCTGGGTCAGCCTATTCATATGGGAGGGAATGTTGGCATTTGACCACCAGGAGGCAAAGATCCCGGGAATGTCTTGCAGGCTGGCTCCTAGGGTGTGTGAGCTCAGGTGAACATAGCTGAAGCTCCTTAGGGGGCTTCAGCATATACACACAGTGTGTGAGTAATTGCTCTCATTACTGCTGCGGTCAGTGTTCCTGTCTCCTAGAGAGAAAGCAGCCCAGAAGGACTCGGGGCAACCACCACTGACACAATTGCCGTTGACTGCAGGACCTTTTATAGAGAGAAAGACACTGGGCCGCTGAAAGAGGACGGCAGTTCAAGAGTCACAGAAGAGGAGGACAATCTCAACCTTCATCTCTTGCTCCTCAACCAAGTGCTGTCAGGAGACAGCTGGGGACACCACTCCTCCCCGTTGCCTCTCTAAATACTGATCCCTCTCTTTCTCCAGGTTTGCAGTCCCTGCCCCTAACCCCTGGGGGTTGGATTAGGTCAGTATTTCCTGTGTCTTCTGTCATACCCTTCCCAATTAAATGAGGTTTCCCATTTCCAGGAGTCTCCTCAACTACCCTCCTCCTGAGTCTCCTCTCAGGATCTAGGGAGGGTTGGTCCAGGGACACTCTTCCCAGGGATACAAAAGCTAATGGATAGCCAGGCAAAGTGGCACAACCCCACACTTGGGAAGTGGCGCAAGGGAATAGTGAGTTCTAGGCCAGCCTGGAGTACACACAGAGACCCTGTCTCAAAACAAGAAAAGACAAATATATAAAATGACTCCATATTCACATCTAACCTAAGTACATCTTCTTGAACACTCGACTAAATCACCTGCAGCATGTTTAGACTACCTAACCCAATGTGAATGCTCTGTAGATGTCCTGTTGTATTGTTTAGAAACAACAACAAGGAGAATATCCGTATGTGTTCAGTAGATACCTGTTTTTATATAGTATTTTGCTGTCCATGGTTGATTGAATCTGAGAATTGAAACTCATGCATATGAAGCACTCACTCTATTTTCCTGAAATCCTCTCACTTAATAAACTTCGCTTCATCCTAAGCAATAATCTCCGTGAAATCACAGGTTTGATATGTGGATTGCACTTCCAAAACACATTAAAATGAATGTGAGGCTCTGGCAGTGGATGACAGAGCCTCTGTCCAGGGCATGCTTCTCTAAGGGTTGCTTTGAGGCACCCCATTTGTTCTGGGAGTAGGGGTGCAGCACCAGAGCCCTGACCACTCTGCTCATAATAGAGGGTGCTCTTCAAGGTGTTTTGGAAGTGGCCCAGGTCCTCGGCACCCATGACCTATGGGCCTTCTAGAGGGACAGTCAGCGGCTGCTTGTGTTTGCTTTTGATTCAGATTACTGTTTACTTAATTACCTTTTACACAACTTTTTAAATTTCGTCTATTGTAATGTGTGCAAGTGTTTCTCCTGCGTGTGTGTCTGTGTACCACGTGCATGCTTGGTGCCTGCGGAGGCCAGAAGAGGGCACTGGATTCCTGAGACTGGAGTTACAGATGGTTGTAAGCCACTTAACATGGACGCTGGAAACTGAACTTGAGTTCTCTGAAAGAGCAGTCAGAGCTCAAAACCTCTGAGCCATCTCTTCAGCCCTTAATCCAAGTTGCATTTGCATGCAGTTGATGAAAAACTTAAATCACTGGGTTCCCAATTCCTTTTCCATAGGCAGCTGCTATTAACTTGGAGCTGAATCATTTGGTAGGTATCTACATCATTAAATAACACAACTCTTTCTGTTATATTTATTTTAATTACTTTACTTATTTAGTGTGTGTGTGCATGCACATGTGTGCCAAGGCATGCATGTGGAAGTCAGAGGACAGCTTGTGGGAGTTGGTTCTCTCCTTCCACCACGTGGGTCTTGGGGACCAAGCTCAGGTGGTCAGGTTGGCAGCAGGCATGCTTATCCAAGTCATCTCACTGGCAAGGAAACAGGCAGCCTGAGTGCATTCATTTCTCTCTGCTCTTGGCTGTGGATTGAGGCTTGGAGTTCCTGCCTTGACTTCCCACAATGGCGACTGTGATGTGGAATTTTAATCTCCCTTCTCCCCTCTGAGTCACTTTGAGCAGTTAGAGCAGTGCTTCTCAACCTTCCTAACGCTGCGACCCTTTAATACAGTTCCTCGTGTTGGGGTGACCCCCCAACCACAAAATTATTTTCATTGCTATTTCATAACTGTAATTTTGCTGCTCTTATGAACCATAATGTAAATATCTGTATTTTCCAACGGTCTCAGGCGACCCCTGTGAAAGGGTCAGTCGACCCTCAAAGGGGTCAGGACCTATAGGTGGTGAACCGCTGGGTTAGAGTGTTTTATCATAGCAACAGAAGTGAAACTAGACCAAGAGCGTTAAGTGTGTTCACATGGTTGTGAAACCATCACCACCATCCACACCCATCAAACAGGAGCTCCTGGTCCCACCCCAACTCCTGCCAATCATCACCCCACTTCCTGTTTCAGTCAATTCAACTGTTCAGGGAAGTGGAAGCATGCATTATTTTTCCTTTGGGGCCTGGCTGTTTGACTTATCTCATGTCCTCAGGGTCCATCCGTGTCGCAGCGTGTTCCAGGATTCCTTCCATTATAAGGATACATAACATTCCATATATTCCACACTCACCTAGCCATGTGACCTTGCACTGGTTCTGTTGTGTCCGTCGTGAGTGACGCTGCAGTGAACACATGGGTTCACACACTTGCTTGCAGTTATTTGGGATACGTCCAGACATGGACTTGCTGAGCCGTGTTGTGAGTGTAGTTTTAATTTTTGAGGAGCCACGGTGCTATTTCCACAGCAACACTTCCATTTCACGTTCCCATCCACAGTGTACAAGGTTTTCTAGTTTTCCCCTTCTCAGCCAAAAGTTGCCAGTTTATGGATTTTTGTTATTTGTTTTGTTGAGTTTTGAAAATATAATAGCTGTCCTAATGAGTGTGAGGTTATTCTTTTAATTGTGGTTTGAATTTGCATTGCTAATGATCAGCGATAATGAGCATATTTTCATGTGCTTATTGCCCATTTGTTTATCTTGTTCGGATAAATGTCTATTCAAGTCTTTTGCTCAATTTTAAATCAAGATGGGGTGCTTTTAGTGGTTGCTACTATTGAGTTGTAGGAATTCCTGAATTTCTTCTTTTTTCCTTAAAGATTTATTTTATTATTTGTGTGTGTGTGTGTGTGTGTGTGTGTGTGTGTGTGTGTGTGTGTGTGGTGTCTGTCTGTCTGTGTCTGTGTAGGGATATGTGCATGTGAGTGCAGGTTCCCTTGGAATCCACAGGAGGGCATTGTACCCACGGGAACTAGAGTTACAGGCAGGTTCTGAGTTGCCTGAGACAAGTACCAGAATTTAAACTCAGGTTCTCTGCTCGTGTAGTAAGTACATGTTCTTACCCACTGAGCCATCTCTCCAGGCCAATTCCTATAGCCCATATATTAGCCTCTCATCAGTTGTACAGTTGCAAGTGTTTTCCCCATCCTGTAGATGGCCTTTTCCCTCTGCTGATGGTCCTTTGCTAAACATTATTTTAAAATTTGCTGTAACCCAATTTATCTACTTTTTCTTTTGTTTGCCGACCCTTTTGTTGTTTCATTTTGCAAAGCTTTTTATACGATCATAAAAAATAAATAACAGTCACAGTGCACCATGATTAATATTTTTCTCACACAGCTTTGTGTTTAACTTGGAATTAATAATTGATATTTTTGCCTTAGTATTTCATTTCTTGCTCAGTTTTCTTTGTTTAATCCCTTACTCCTCTCTAGTATCCCTTGTTTGTATAAATCTCCTTAATGCAATCACACACAGTAAGTATCCTAGAAGCTTACTCCCCTTGCATGAAGTCCCTGCTGGACGCTAGCTGTTCCTTCCTGGGTTGGTCTTGGGGGGATGAACTCTCATGTCCCTTGGGATTCTCCCTTCAAGGTCATCTGGGGCTTTTCTGACTTCCCTCCTGTGCGTGATCCCTCACTTCCTACTTCCCATGTCTTCTCTTGTGTAGTTCTACCTGACTTGGGGACCACCTCCCCACAGTTTTCCAAAGGAAAACGTTCTGTATCCTCTAAAACTCAGGCTGGCCCCATTTCCCATCCTGAGGCAGTGGCGGGGGACTCTGACTGTGCTGTTGGAAATGGGGTCTCAGGGCACACAGCTCACACAGGGGACCAGGATGAGGCCCCCATGCTTGAATCCTGGTAGCTTTACAAGAAGAGAGACCAGAGGGACACTTTCAACCATATGATGCCCTATGCTGCCTAAGCATTCTGCCAGCAAGAAAGCCATCACCAGATGCAGACCCTCGATCTTGGATGAGAATCGTAAGCCAAATAAACCTCTTTCCAGGAAAACTTCCCCAGTGCTGTGTTAGCAATAGAAAGCAGGCTAGGACAGGGGTCCTTATGCAGAAATGCTAAGGACCTTACATTTCTAAGAGTGTCTCATATTTGATTGACAATTTACCAGGTACAGAATTTTAAGTTGGAAATAATTTTCTTTCTGAGTGTTGAAGACTTGCTCCATTGCCTCCAGTTCCTGTCATAGAGTCTGATGACACTGTTTCCCAGTCTATCGAAAGAGTCCTGTTCTTCCTCACTCAGTGTGTCTAGGAACAGGTTCTCCTCTGATCATGGTGTTGGGCACATAGTGGGTCCTCTTGTTCTGGAGATCTATCAGCTTTAATTTGGTGATATTTATCTAGAACTAATTCTATAGAGACGTTATTCTTTCTGGAAACATTTAATTACTAAAGCATTGCCGCCTCCCCTCCACGCCCCCCAGGGCGGCTTGTCTTTGTTCACCTGATTATTGATCATTATTCATCCCTTTTTGGCTTCTCTTCTGGAAAATTTCAACTCTCTACAGAATAAAGTTTTCACTTTTATCAACTTGCGAGAACACTTTGCTATCCAACTGCTCCTTTTGGGTATTACCTTGTTCTTTTTTCATGGATACAATGCTTTCTCCCGTTTCATTGAAGTGACCCATTAGTGATGCTTTGCTGTTGCTCCTGCCGAGGTGTCCCTCACCACATCTGCACTCTGCTTCCTCCAGCTTAGCTTTTACCCCATGACTGAAAACACTAGCCACACACTGGGAGAATTTATCACAGCATGAGTAATAAACAAAGCATTATCACCCAGAACATATGAAGACCTCTCACAAATCACCGAGAAGACGCAACTCAATTTAAAAAGAACAAAAAGAGATGAACAATCATTTCATAACCGATGAAATAAAAATGGAAGATAAACCTAAAGAAAAGTAGTTTATGGCTAATAAAAATCAGGAAAATACAAGTTAAGAGCCAGAGAGAGCTAAGCGTGGTGGTGCATGCCTTTAATCCCAGAGATGGGAAGATTTCTGTGAGTTTGAGGCCACCTGGTGTACATTTCAAGTTCCAGGGCAGCTAGGGATACTCAGACAAACTCTGTCTCAAAAAAAAAAAAAAAAGAGCCAGAGATTTTCTACAAAAAAGGAGCCTGATGATGATAAGTACGGTTGATATGTTAATGAGCACGTGCTCTTTTTTCTTTTTCTTTTTTCTTTTTAAGGCAGGATCTGACTACCTAGTTCACACTTGCCTCAAAATTATCATCCTCCTCACTCCAGTGGGGATCACAGGTGTACACCATTACATCTAGCCACCATCTTCCTCTTCCTCCTCCTTCTTTTAAATGCGTCTGAGTGTATGCCATGCTTCTTCAAGTGCCCATGGAGACTAGAAGGTGTCAGATTCCCTGCGAGCTGGAGTTATAGGAATGTGAGCCACCCAACGTGGGTGCTAGGAACTAAACTTGGGTCCTCTCAAAGAGCAGCAAGTGCTCTCAACTGATGAGCCATTTCTCCAGCTCCAAACTTTAAGATTTATTTATTATGTATACAGTGTTCTGGCTGCATGCCAGAAGAGGGCACCAGGTCTCATTATAGATGGTTGTGAATCACCATGTGGTTGCTGGGAATTGAGCTCAGGACCTCTGGAAGAGCAACCAGTGCTCTGAACCTCTGAGCCATCTCTCCAGCTGCTTCCAAACATTCTTACATACTCCTAGTTCAGTGTTGGTTGCTGCAACCACTTTGGAACATTGTAATTTCATGACTAACTGCAAGGTTTAGAGGAAAAAGGAAGAATAGTTTATTAGTCAGTAGCTAGAATTATGTTACGGTAACAAACTCTGAAACCCCAGTGCAGTGACTATAAAGGTTTGTTTCTTGCTTGCACAAATACAGCACAGGTCAATGAGTCTCCTGAGCACATCAATTCACATTCCAATTTCCTTCCTCTCCTGGAGGGCAAGGGACAGGCTCAGGGTCTTCTGTAGCCCAAGCTGGCATTGAACTAGCACTATAGCTGAGAATGCCCTTGAACTTCTGAGGCTCCTACCTCAGCTTCCCAAGATGCTCAGTGCAAGTTCCTTCCATTTTGTAAGATCTTCAACTAACGGTCATGGTGGGAGGCAGGGAAAAGGGCAAGAAGTGTCACTCTAGAGGCAATGGAGAAGGTTGGACCTGGGAATATCCAATATCACTTCCACCCACGCACCTTCATAAGAGCCAGGTTGCATGGTGTGCTAGTCCATTTCATGACTCTGGTAAAGTCGTCATGACCTGGTGGATGGCATCACAGTGCCTGAAGTGCGTGTGAGAGAGGTAAGTGGGTGCATGGGAAAGAGGGGGGGCACAAAAGAGTTGACCCAATTTATAACAACCAGCTTTTGTGAGCACTAATCCATCCTTGCAGGAACTAATCCGGTCTTGCCAGGAAAATATTAATCCCCCTTAGAGGTTTTGCCTCCCAACACAACTACCTTGGCAACCAAACTTCAATATGAATTTTGGTGGGAACCAACCATGGGCACTTCACTAACTTGGATGTTTAGGCTGAGAAATGTAGTCTTCCCATGGGCCCAGGAGGAAGAAGCAAGGCTGGCGAGTCTGTGGTCACACTGAGTGCTCTGTTGCAGGGCAGTGGGGCATCTCCTTTGAGTCTAACATCAGGTGATGCCAAAGTCTGGGACAGGTGAGACATAGTCAAGGCACCCAGACTCCCAGGAGAAAAGGCCTCATCCCTGGAAGGTTTCTGCAGGATCTGAAACTCCCAGACCCCTGACCTAAGAAAGTGGAAGTCTTAGGCTATCCTGGACCCTGAGGGGATGCTTGGCATCAAGGATTTAAGAGATTATGAAAAGAAAAGCTTGCTGGGTGGTGGTAGTACAGGACTTTAATCCCAGACTCTCCATGACAACCAGCCCCAGCCTGCTCAGACCTGGAGGTGCTGATAAGAGCAGCCACTGGTTTCCAAGGTGCTTTCCAGGCCTGGAGCAGGTGGAGGAGATGGTGTCCCAGGTCCAAAGGTCTGCTATCCTCAGCAACAGCTCTCTTGCTATCCCACCAAAGAAAGACACCACCCACCTGGGTTGGCTTGGTCCTGTCATTTTCTCTGGTAGTGGGAGAGAATAGGGAGAGTTAACCAGCTTGAGAGCCCAGGGATCAGAACTACCCTGGGAAGACTGGGTCACCAGGTGATTTCCTTCATCTCTCTGAACCTCCACTTTCCCATCTTCAAAATGGGTTAAATGATCCCTGCTTGTCAGAGGGACCCCAAGAGGGTCCCATGAGATAATGAGCCTAAAGAGGGATGATTGTGGTCTAGGCCGTCAGGCTCTGTGGACAGAGTCCTTTGGGCTCCTGCTAGTGAGGTAGGGCTCCTTATCTAAGGGCAAAGGTAATGGAAGCCTGGGTCAGCAACTCACTGGGTCTTGAGCACCAGGGAAAAGAAGAAATCACCACAGGATACCCTCCCTCTCTGTAAGATCCTAACAGACATGAGTGTCATGGGTCTTTCCATCAGAGAGAGGTAGCAGCCTGGCTTCTTAGGCCCAGCTATCCAGGCCTTCTGCAAGAAAAACAGGAATCCTCCTTAAAGGTGTCCCGTCTACCCTGGCAGTGTGAGTTTTAGTGGGAACCAACAGCTAAAAGAAAATCTTGTCAGAGATGAGGGGAAAGGCCTGACGCCCAAGGAACCACTGCAGAAAAGATGCTGATGTTGGAAAAGGCACTCTGAAGACGCATCATACACGTCTCCTGATGAGGCCCGGCAGAGTGGGATGTGAGAGCAGAGGGCAGAGTGTGGTTATGGCTCCTGCAGGGCCCTAGGAAGTAAGAAGGAGGCTCTGGCAGGGATGGAGACTAGGGGGCAGACAGGACTCTCAGCATGCCCTGGGCCAGCTCAGCCTAGGGAGACAGTTGGCCCAGCTCCTGTGCTGTCCTGCTGCTGACCCTCTTTCTCAGAGGTCACAGCCTGAGCACCCAGCCAGACCCAAGCAGACACTGGGTTGGAGCTGGAGGGATTTTCTGGGGAGCCACCTGGGACACGGATCCCTGTGCCCAGCATCTTCATGGCTCATCTGGAGCATTGAGCTGTGGGTCTTAGGGTGCAGCACATCTGTGCTGTACCCCTCAGGCAGTAGGTTAAGCAAGGACTCGGGATCCAGAAAGCCTGGATCAAACTCTATCACACACTTGTTTGAGACCTCAGACAAGACTCCTCACTTCTCTGTACCTCATTTTCCCAATTCATAACAGGTCCAAAAACAGTAACACCAGCGCCTGCTGATAGTGTTGATTAAATGAGCTAATATGTTCAAAATGCTTAGACCAGCACTTGGTACAGTAACTATGAAAGCATCTGCTACTGGTTTGTTATTTATTATCTAATTATATTCTCACAACCACCATATGTGGCTCACTTAATACTTTCATTTCCAGAGCACAGGCTTTGGGCTCACCCACACCTGGATCTACAGCCTGAGTCTGAACACACACACACACACACACACACACACACACACACACACACACACA
>CABHPR010148270.1:29129-43691 GCA_902168415.1 Peromyscus melanophrys | reverse complement strand
ACACACACACACACACACACACACACACACACACACACACACACACACGCTGTGTGGCCTGGAGAGAATTCCTGTCCCTTGCTGAGTTTGATCTCAGGTCTGAGAAATGAAGTTGTTGTCAGGAATGGATGGAATGTGTCCAAAAGGCTCGTGGCCCCATTCCTTGTGCCCAGTGGACACTACTAATGAGTCATGACAGCGCAATGGAGGCTCGGCCAGGGTCTCAGTGCCAACTAATGGGTCTGACTGGAAACCCAGGTGCCTCCTACCCTCAGGCTGCCTCTCCCCACCCTGGCTTCCCCATCTGTAAAGCACTGAACTGAGAAGACTGCTGGGTAGACCCCAGAGGACACAAGCATGCAGCCTGCTGCAGAATGACAGAGGCATGCAAATTGGAATTAAGCTCCCGTGACCGAGTCTGGTCAGGGACTCGCCCTGGAGCCTTCCTTATTGGAGTTCCCCCTGAAGCTTCTCCAGTGTGGCATGTGTTTGCTCTTTGCTTGGGGTGTCTGTGACCCTAGGCCAGTCTCCCAATCTCTCCCGGCTTTGGTGGTGTCCTCTGGCCACTAAGGGAGCTCAGCTGGTGGAAGTACCTGCCGTGTGTATGAATGGCTAGCACCTATTGAGTAACTGCTGCGTGTCGAGCTCTGTGGCACGTCTCTTGTTAATTAAGTTAGCTGCCTTCTCAGCCAGGTAAAGATGGACAAGGTCCCTAGGGTCATAGCAAGGGACAAATGAGACAATGGAAAGATCAGGGCCAGCCACCTGTTAAATAATACACAAGGCTTTGTGGTTCCTTAAAGTTCACGAAGCACCAAGACCCCTCATGATCCTTGGGAAAATGGGGGACAGTGAGCAGACACTATTATTGTTTTTACCACAACCATCCATCTACTTGTCAGCCCAGGCCCCATCCAATGACCAAAGACCCTGGGGTAGGAGGCTGGGGACTCTTAGTTTGACTGTGGGAAGAGAACCCATTGGGTGCCGGGGCCGCCTAACCTGCAGGGTGACCGTTCCTCACACAATGGATTGTTGCCTGGCATGGGAAACAATGAAATTAGATCTAGTTTTTGAGAAAAAAAAAAAGTTGGTGATCTGGATTTTTGTATGAAATCTGACTGTTTCTCCCTTGAATGCCTGCAGCCAACGTGATTAAAACAACCTGACTCCTGTGCTGGCCGCATCCTGACACAAGCTGGTAAGTGGCTGAGTCAGGATTCAGAGCTACAGCTCCCGAGAGCTGTGCAAGGGCCAGGATGTGCGAGAGCTGGGACATTAACTGTCTGTGGGATTGGGATTGCTTCCTTAAGCACACAGACTCAAAGGCTTGACAGGTGGAAGTTCAGGCAGTGGAGCTGGGATTCAGGAAGCTGGTCCGCACCCTGCTCCAGCAGCCTCATAAACGAGTGCCCGCCCACACTTCCTGCTCGAATATCTGTGCTGAGGACAGGCTGAGGACAGCCTTGGGGAAACTGCAGGAATTCTTGCTTCCCTGAGCAGCTCTGATCACCAGGTGTCTGCCCAGCACCAGTCTGATGATCTCAGCCACCAGGGCAGGGCTGGACCCAGCCGAATAGTGACCAAAGCCCAAGGATACCACGTAACAGATTTTGACCCATCCTTCCATTGCACAGATGGGACCAAGGCTTCTTGGTTTCTCTAGGCCTCAGCTTTCCATCTGTGTTTCTGGGCTGATGGTCATCCCACCTGTTACTCCACCCCTGCAGTGGCAGGTCTAGGTTCTGCTCATAGAAGGGGTCTGGGCCAAGACTGCCCCTCAGCTAGGATCTTCCTACAAGACATAGGGACTCATCAGGTATCTGGAGGATAGTAGGCCGACCTGCCTCCCACTTTGTGCTGACCCTGGGTTCCCATGGCTCTGCTGCTTGGTGCCTTATGCTTGACCTGGAAATTGGGGATAAAAATACTCACCTTGTTGATTGCCTATAAAACAAATCTATTGCTGGGGCTGAGAAGATGGCTTGGTTAGTAAAGTCCTTATGAAACCCTGAGGTTCTGAGTTCAATTCCCAGTACCTGCATAAAAGAAGATGTGGCCAGCATGTGCCTGTTAGCTCAGTACTTGGGAAGTGGAGTCAGAAGAACCCCCGAGACCAGCTGACAGCAATTCTGCCCAAAATGGTGAGCGCCAGGTTTAGTGAGGGACCCTGTTTAAAATGTAAGACAGAGAGTGGTCAAAGAGGACACCTGACATTGACCTCTTGCCCACACACACACACACACACACACACACACACACACACACACACACACACGCACACGCGCACACACACACGTGCACACACTTATGAGCACACACAAATGCTCACTGTCTATGTAGCATACAGTAGGTGCCAACTAATGCCAGTTGCCTTCTTCTGTGAGACTGAACCTCCCAGGCCCAGCTTTGGTGTTGGGAACTTCTCCATCAGATTAATGCCCTTTGACACTTGTGTGGCAGAGAGTGATGGGCACGTGCTGCTCTAACCTCCATAAATGGAAAGCACCTGTACCCTAATGTCTCTGTAAGACGGGGCCAGGCTTGGGCTTCTATTGCTGAAGTGCCCAGAGCAGCCGTTGGAGGTGAAGCTTTCCCAGCAGATGGTCAGCTGGGGGCCTCTCAGGAAGAAGCTGCTGTCAGAGGCCACCCAGCCTCTGCTCTCCCTGAGTCCACCTTGACCCTGTCCCAGGGTCATGCCTACAGCAGCCAAATGCCTCCCTCCTCTCCTTACTGGCTCCTGGCTTATCTGTTGCACTCTCTGATTCTACCCTGACCCCTGAAATCTTTCCTCCCACCCAGACAGTGTGACCTAAGCCTAGACACCATCTTCTTGCTCCCTTTAACACATGCCATGGCCCCCTCATCCTCCAAGTCTTGGCCTGGCATTCTAGACCTTTCTTGGTTTGGGCCTTGCTGTGTTTCCCCCAACCTCACCTCCTGAGGACCACACTGGGACCCCAGCCTCTGGCTGCCCCATCTTTCTTTCCATGATCTATCACTCCCCAAAGCACCTGCTGTGTGTTCTTCCTTTTATTCTTTGTGTTTCATATCTGAGGCCACTTGTGCGAGGCACAGCCCCACACACAAATGTAAGAAAGCAGCCGTAACACACACATTCCACCTTGTGGAGCAATACTTCCAGAGGGGAAGCCAGAAGAAAACAGGTCAGTAGACTAAAGTGGGCCAGATGGCATTAAGGACATCGCACACAACAGGGAACAGAGCCTGAAAGTTCTGCAGCCTTTGCAAGCCTGAGGATGTGGGGAACAGAGCCTGGAAGTTCTGCAGCCTTTGCAAGCCTGAGGATGTATGTAGACAGCGGCAGAAAGTCTGCTTTGAACGTACTAAGCCCTGTGTTCAGTCCCTTGTAAGGAGAAGTTTTTTCCGATTATATAGTTCCTATTACGTAGTCCAAGTTTAGCTTTGAAATTAGAGGGATCCTCCTGCCTCAGCCTCTCAAGTTCTGAATTACAGACATGAGCCACCTTGGCCAGCCCTAGGACTTTTGAGCAGCTGGGAAGTTTGTGTGCTTGGGAGTGAAGGCCTGAATCCAGTGCTGATTTTGATGGGTAGTTACTGTTTACAGTGTGGGGGCATCAGCAGGATTCCTGATGGAAACTGGAAACCCATTTATTCCTGACCTATCAGACACCAGGCAGTGGGGAGGGGACCACCTTACCTCCAGGGGGGTCCTTGATTTCTGGCCTAGGTACTTCACCACCGAGAACTCTTTTTTGGGGGGGAGAGGTGAGCTGCTAAGCTATCCTCAAACTTGCTATGTTGCTGAGGATGACCTTAAACTCTGGATTTTTCTGCTTCAATCTCCCATGTGCTAAGACCGTACCTAGCACCAGCAGGAACTATTTACTCTCTAGTCAGCAGGCTGCAGGCTGCTGAGTCTAGAGCCAGTTTGAGAGATCGCTTCAGGTGACCAAGCAAAGGCTGATGGGTAAAATTTGGGGGATGGATAGAAAAACATGAGGATTCTAGCCTGGGCCTTTCAAGGGGCCATGGGAACTGTTGATCATTCATGTAGCTCACACTAGCCACTCTGAGCCAATGCTAGTCAAGGAATGTGGTCTGGAGCCAGGTTTCCGAAGTGTACTTCATTTCTGTGTTTAATTTGTCCCATCCATCACATTGACAGCTTGGAGTCAGGCCATTGTGAGCCCCTGGCCTGGTCCACCATGTTTCTACCTGTGCTTAGGTAAATGTGAGAGCTTCTCTGTTGCCTATTATCTGAGGCCCCTGGGAAAGGGATGGTTCAGCTGGTTCTTGCAGGTCTCCAAGATGGGAGTCTGATCCATGTTGTGGAATATTATTTTAACTGTGTAAAGATGTGTTACATTTGTTTGTGCTGCATTTGTTTAATTATGGAAAGATGTGTTTCACCTTGCCTGCCTAAGGCACCTGTAGTTTTGTTTGTTTGTTTTGTTTTTTAACTCTTTGCTCTTTGGAGGCCTGCCACCCAACTCCCAAATAAATACATGGAGACTGATTGTTTCTTATGAATGCCCGGCCTTAACTTAGCTTATTTCTAGTCAGCTTTTCTTAAATTATCCCATCTACCTTTTGCCTCTGGGCTTTTATCTTTCTCTATTCTATATCCCTTTCTTCACGCCTTTGTAGATGGCCATGTAGCTGGGTGGCTGGTCCTTGGCATCCTCCTCTTCTCCTCCTCTTCTTCTCCTATTTATTCTCTCTGCCTGGCAGCCCCACCTATCCTCTCTTTCCTGCCTTGCTATTGGCAGTTCAGCTTTTTATTAGACCAATCAGGTGTTTTAGAAATGCAAAGTAACACAGCTTCACAGAGTTAAACAAATGCAACATAAAAGGATGCAACACATCTTTGTATCATTAATCAAACATTCCACAGCATAAACAAATGTAACACATTTTAAACCGATATCCCACAACACACCTGGGGCCAGCCAGCCAGGCAGCCGCCAGTCAGATACAGAGTAGGACATACAGAAAGAAAGAAAGGTAAAAAGCCCCGAGGCAAAATGTAGATGAAGAGAAACAGGTTAAATTAAATTATAAGCGCTAGTGGGACAAGCATAAGCTAAGGCTGAACATTCACAACTAGTAATAAGTCTCCGTGTCTTTATTTGGGAGCTGGTTGGTAGCCCAAAGAAATCCTGCTACAGATCCAGAATAGCTCCCTGTCTCTGGGGTCCACGAATGCCCACTGTCCCCATTTTGCTGGTATAAAAGGTGAGGTTCGTAGTCACACAGCTGCTGAGGACTCATCTGGAGCCCTCTGCATCACCCCTTCCAAGGACTACCAGCAGGCCTCATATTCCCTGGTCCCCATATGGAGACACTGAGGCCCAGAATATGATGTCAAAGTGGCCCATTGTTTCAGAATCTGCATATGGGAAGAGATGATCTTTGTCATCCTTGTGTCTCTGACAGGCACCCAGGAGGGACACAAACCTCTCCACTTCCTCAGGGAGTTACATTAGTATTTGAAATAAATACCTGTCTAGTTTACCAGGAACATTTAAGAAATCACATCTGTATATTAAAAGAAAAATCCTAGGTGTGGTCACCTCTCAGGAGTGGAGAGACTGAGTTCCCTGTGGACGGAGCCAGTAAGCAAATACTGGAAGGACCCTGGTGTTAGTGGCAGGCCCACGGTCTGAGCGTGGAGCCAGATGCCTGCTTGTCTCATCATTCACGTAGCTCACCCTGGTTTCAGGTTCTGGGCCCTGTGTGGATGACGGCAAGGAACACTGGTGCAGACTGTAGGACTTGGGATAAAAATGAAACAGAGTCGGGGGCAGGTACCCTCTGAGAGGGGACATCAGTACAGAGGCCTGAGGAGCATGAAGAAGGGACGAAGTAGGGGTGAGATAGGACTTTGAACTCCTAGGAGAGACTTCCAGACTCAGGGAATCGCCAGTGCAATGGCTTGTGTCTGCAGCAGCCCCCACAGCCTCCAGCCCCACCTAGCAGGCTAACCCCCAGAATCCCCCCTCTTTGATGCCCCCACCCTACTACCTGAGATAGGTTTGGGTGGCTTGAAGCCTTGTTGAAAACAGCTGCAGCTCTACCAGGAGATACCCATCCCCTCACTTTAGAGCAGTGGTTCTCAACCTGTGGGTCGCAACTCCTTTGGGGTTTCACGTATCATATCCTGTATATCAAATATTTACATTATGATTCATAACAGTAACAAAACTACAGTTACAAAGTAGCAACAAAATAATTTTATGGCGGGGTGTGTGGGGGTCACCACAACATGAGGAACTGCATGAAGGGGTCATAGCATCAGGAAGGTTGAGGACCACTGCTTAGAGCCCGACTTCCACACTCTGTGGTACCAGCAAGGGTGCACAGGAGATCGAAAAGCTTTGCGCAGACAAGCGTCTTATCTTCATGGTGATATATTCGTTTTAAAATGAATTTATTAGCACACCAAACCTGGTATTACTGCCAAGGACTCTTGGGGGAAAGGCTTTGTTTATTTCAATTCAAAATTGAACGTGCTCACATTCATAGGCGATGTCAGTAATTGGAGAAGGCTGTCAGCTTCTCTATGTAATCAAGACACTTAGCGCAAACACGGTTGGGAGAAAATAAAATTGTCCAGTGTGGGGGAAGGAAGCCAGGGCCTCACGCCCGTCGGGCAAGCACCACGCTGCTGGGCTACACCAGTCTTGACTCTCTTTAAAAACAGCCTCTCCTCTGTTCTTTTCTCGGTAGTGGAACCCAGGGGTTAGCAGTGCAGACTTGGGAGCCCCCAGCTTTGGTATAGCCCCTGCCTGTGGCCTTGAACCACTTCCTCCATCTGCCTTAATTTCTGCATCTCAGCAGGAGACAATGGCAGCCCTCATGCCTCGCCTGCCAGAGGCTGTGATGGGCTGATGCCAGGGAGTCATTGGAAGGGTAAGCTACACTGGGAGATGTTGAGTGCGCTACAGCTGTACCAGCTTTGGTATATTCCTTAGAGATCTCCTGCCAGGGTCACGGGGCAGCGGCAGGTGGTCCTACATTGTGAAGGGGCCTATCTCCTGACTCCTCTTTTAAATACTTTGTTGTCATCATTATTATTATTGTGTATGGTGAATGTGTACCTATATCAGTGTGTGTTCATATGTGTTTGTATGTGTTCACATGTACATATCCATGTGCCTAGAGAGGCCAGAGGCGGATAGGTTCCTCTATCAACCTTCACCTTATTTTTCTGAGACAAGGTCTCTTACTGAATCAGGTGCTCACTGATTTGGCAAGACCAGTTGGGTAGCTAGTCCCAGGGATCCTCCTGTCTCTACATCCCTGTTACAGACGTGGGCAGTTTTTTGTTGTTTGAGATAGGGTCTAACTAAATGCCTTGGCTGGCCTGGAACTCATAGAGATCCATCTGCATCTGCCACCCCAGTGCTGAGATTAAAGGCATACGTCACCACGCTTGACTTGACTCTGTGCCCAACTTTTTAACATGGGTGCTGATTATCTGAACTTGCATATCATGTTTCCATAGCAAACATTTTACCTACTGAACCATCTGCTCAGCCCCTCCACTCCTCTTTGTCTATACACATATACTTATGTGAACACCACACACACACACACACACACACACACACACACACACACACACACACCAGCCTACTCTGTAGTGACTACATTTTGGTAAATCAGATTTATCACTCCTGGTATTGAGCTGTTAATTTTTTATTTCAATATAAAACATTTAATAACATCACTTTGTTTTCCATGTTCATTTTTAAGATTAAAGTCTATTTGAGGTGAATCATGCTGGTTTCCCATGTGCAGAAATAATGAACCATCCTTTTAGAATAAAATTCAAGAAGCAAGTCCATCTCTGAATTGTCATTATCATATTTCTGTAAACCTCAAACTATTTTAAAGTAGAAAGTTTATTTTAAAAATGCAGGCTCAGGGTTTTTTGTTTTGTTTTGTTTTGTTTTGTTTTGTCTTTTAAGGAGCTTTTACAAAATAGCAAGTTGATTAAGGAAAGCATTACCCAAAAGTCAGCTCTGGAGATGAGCACAGCAGGCAGATGGGCTGGGCAGGAACTCTGCTTTGCTGCCCCCCCCCCCCCCTTCCTCCCAACACTAACCAGGGATTCACAGAACACCTCAGCAGGCAGGAGGGAAGGAGGAATTGTGGGTGTCAGGCCCAGAGCTCTTTGCAGCCTCCTAAAACCTCCACAGCCTGTCTCAGCCTCCCTGGACTCCTCCAGCCCATCCCCCACCCTCCAACCCCACCCTGCAGCCCCCACAGATTCTCCCAACCTCCTCCAACTCCCCTTCCACCAGCTTCCACAGACTCTCCCAGCCTCCCTAGCCTCCTCCAGCCTCCCCCACAGCCTCCACAGCCTCTCCTAGTCTCCCTAGTGCCTAGCCTTCTACAACCTTCACAGCTTCCCCTAACCACCCCCACATACCCCAGCCCCACGTGCTCCCTGGCTTCTCCAGCCTCCCATAGCCTCTGCTGTTCCCACTGGCTGCATCTCTCCTAAGGGCAGGTGTGTCTGCAGGGGAAATGAGAGGGTGCCCAGTCCTGGCAGCTGGTAGTTGTAGAAGCTCAGCAGATTGGCGGGAAGAACCTGGCAGCCAGAGGCTCCTGCACATATACACACAACCACATGCCTCCCCTACTTGCCCCCCCACACCCCCCACAGTGCCTACTTCCCCTCCTGAGCTCCGTTTCCTCATCTGTCCTCTGCCTCCATTCAGTACAGAGAATCGAAAGAGATCAAGCAGTGTCCAGGAGCAGCCTGGCTTGCTGGTCAAACCCTGTCTTCTACCCTTTCTAAGAGAGGACCGAGCCGCTCCCACCTCCCACTGCCTAGGGCGGGTGCCTCCCTCTGCTGTCCCTAGCTTGGCCACTGTGAGGGCAGTGCTGTCCCCAGCACTCTTTTGGTCCCTGCCACAACTTGTTTGCTGAAAGCAGGTGCCTGTCTGCTGTGCTGGGTCACTCAGGCCTGCCATTCTGTCCCACCTCTGCCAGAAGGAATAGACAGGAGCCTGAGGTACAGGCAAGGAGAGCAACCAGTCCGAGGCCACACCAGTTAGTGGCAGGTCAGTGGCAATGACAGGGGCCTAATTGGCCGGGACATGGAGCAGGAGGCCCTTTCTCTGGAAACAGTCTGTTTTTCCAGGCCTGGGGAGCCTCCTGGGAGGCGGGAGAATCGTGGTCAAGGCCTCTGCTTGTCTAATTTTCTAGCCTAATTAAACACCTGCAAATCTATTTGCTACCTAAGCTACAGGAGGAGCCCTAAGGGAGCATCAGAGGGAAAAATAACCCAATCATTCAAATCCAAGAAATAAACAGCCCTGCCTGAGTGCTGGCCAATAATTTCAATGTCCTATCATTTCAGCTCCCAGCCGCCTCTTCCCCACCATTCTCACTTTTTGACACATACTTGATCTCTCTTGTTCTCAAAGAAAGAGACTGCAAAAGCACCTTCAGACCCTTCTTCCTCCCAAGGCTTCCCTCAGCCCAAGAGGAAATGCCTGATGCCAACTCTAGCCTGTGCTGGCTGGCTGTGTGGCCTTGGTTGCCTGCCTAGCCTCTCTGGACCAGGTCTTTCTCTCCTAGGTAAAGGAACATGGACCTCCTCTCCTCATTCCACCCATGCAGAAATGACAGAGCACCCTCCCTGGCGGGCTCCCGCCACATGGAACTTCCTGTCACTCCCTGAATGTAGCTTTTGCTGTGTGATAGAGGCAGTTGGTTTAAAACAATAAGCGTTTACAAGCCAGTAGCCATTCTGAGCTCACTGGGTCTGTTGCTGCTGAGTCAAGACTTCCCTTCTGTGACAGATGGATTACAAAACTGGCTCCAGCCCCCTCCTCCAGCCTGCCCCTTGCAATGTGGCTTCCCAGCCCCGCTCCTCAGGAGGGGGCCATTTCTACCCGTTCATCTGGGCTGACCATGCAGAATGAGGCCCCACTTCAGAGGTCTTATCTGCAGCTGCTTCCAGTCTGGGGCACTGTGTGGCTGCTGGGAATGACCTGGGCCAGGCTGCTGGAGGCTGGAAACCCTGTGGAGAGAGGCCCAGCTGTCCCTGATGGCCAAGGCAGCCAGCTCTGCACCTGCCCAAGATAGAAGGCTTTCCTGGGACACTGGCTCCTCACAACAGTAACTGAGACAGTCCCAGGTAAATCATGATGGCTGATCTCTCTGCAGCTGCTTCCTCAGCTGACCCGGGGAGGGAGCAAACCCCACTGAGGTCAGGGGAGCAAACCCCACTGAGGTCAGAACTGCCTTGCCGGCCTGTACGTTTGCTGTGTTAAATCAACTTCTGTGTTTTGGAATGTTACATATCAAGAATTTCACTGATACATCTTCTCATCTCTCTGTGAATATTGTGAGTGACTGTCTTCTGAGCCAAGCAACTGCAGACTTGGATCATTCATCTGTGCTCCCTGACCCCCCGCCCCTCAACCTTTCAAGAGACCATCCTAACCAGACTGGTTGATGCTTTACAATCCCCACTCCAGCCCCAGTATCCAATTGCTCCCTGCCAACTGGTAACTCAGGAGGAGCTAGAGTATATGTAAGTCAGTGAAGACTAAAGAGGGGACTTGTCTATGTGGCCACAGGGATGCCCTCATCCCTTCTGGGTATGGCTTTCCAGGTGCAGCTGGTTGGGGAGCAATCCCCACACCACTGTAAGTAACCTCTCACCTCTCTAAGGAAACCTAATAAACTCATTGCTTCCCCGGAGTGAAGTTTGGTGGAGTTGTGCCTTAGCTGGTCGCTGGGACCTCAGACTTACATCTCCCCTGGGACGGGATTCTAGCAACAGTGAAAGACTCGGAGTTGCCCTCTGCAGCTGTGCAGATTCTGCAGGGCACAGCTGCAGGAGCTGTGGTCACAGAGCACACATTATAAACGACACCGCTTGGAACTGTGTAGGACAGAGCCTGCCCAAACTCTCCAAGGCACTTGGTCAGACGCCACCCCTCGCTGCAGCCCCCCTCGCCTCCCCTGGATCTACTTTACTGGTGGAAAGGAGTCTTTTGTACTAAGAAGGCCACGAGCTCGTCTGGCCTGGTTCAAAGGCCCCACCACATGCACTCTGGACAAGTGACTCTGCCTTCTCTTGGAAGCTGACAGTGATGCTACCTGCCATTCTCTGGGACTGTGAGGAGAGAGTGGCTGGTCAGGGCCAGGCAACAGGGAGCACCGTCACCACAGGACTGGAGAAAGAAAGCTGCACATGTGTCTTCCACGTTTGCTGTCTTCCCTTCTGTGTCCTCACCCCAGGCGGAGTCCTCCCTCACACAAACTCCGGTGTGCTCTGGGACCCCACTCCTGCACCCCCCATGCCTCACTGGGTCCTCCCTCCCTTTCCCTGACGCAGCCACCTCCCCGCTGGTCTCCTATCCTAAGGCTGCTCTGAAATGTGTGTAAATGCTAGACAAACATGGCAGCTCTCTGGTATCTCAGCACCCAGGGAGGTATGGACAGTAAATCAGGGAGCTCTGGGTTCAAGGGAGAGATCCAGTCAAATAGATAAGGTGGAGTATGATGTCAGACTCCGGCCTCCACACGCATGTGCACACACATGCATCCTTACATCCGTATACCTACACACATGCAGGCATGTACACACACACATATGCAAACAAATAAATATAAAATTCAGTTTGTATCGCTGTCATGATAATCAGGACACAGAATGGCTCCATCATCCCAAAGAGCTTCCTTTCAAAACATGCATTTTAAAATTTTGGAATAGCTAGTATATATACTTTGCAAAAATATATATTTAACTGCACAAAAGTTGTTCTCATCCATGATTACTCCTCAGATATAATTTGTAGGATTTTTCTCATTGTTTGTTTGGTTTTGGAGACAAGGCATTCTTTTGTAATCCAAGCTGGTCTTGAACTCATGATCCTTCTACCTCGGCTTCCCCAGTGCTGGAATCACTGATGTACACAACAACTAGATAATTTGTGGCTCCCTGAGCACCCTCCTAGGGACAGTGTATGAATGTGCAAGCAAACATGTGTAGCTCTGTCCTATTTCATTGCTTTTTACTGACCCTTTAAGTGGTCAACCTATTTCCCGGCATGGTGTGACATTCCAACACACCCTGGCTTTTCGCAACTGAACCACATTCTGGATTTTGTACTTAATGTGTTTTGGAGATCATTTGAAGTAAGTGGCAATTCTGGTCTTCTACTCTGCATGAAGCTAAACGCTTGAAGTGTATTTTCCCATTTAATCCTCAGCCTTGGTGCTGCCGAGATGGCTCACCAGTTAAGAGCACTGGCTGCTCACCCAGAAGTCCAATTCCCAGGATCCACATGGTAGTCTATAACCTTCTGGAACTCCAATTTCAGGGGCTCTGATGCCCTTTTCTGGTCTCCTCAAGCACTGTACATACACAACACACACACATGCAGGCAAAACGTCCATACACATAGAAATAAATAAAATTAAAAAAAATCCTCTATGCACACCTTTAATCCCAACACTCAGGAGGCAGAGGTAGGTGGATCTCTGTGAGTAGTTCAAGGCCAGCCTGGTCTACATAGCGAGTTCCAGGACAGCCAGGCCTCTGTAGAGAGACCATATCTAAAAAAAAAAAAAGTTAATCCTCAGTCAGTCTTGATGTTGGTGGTGTTACTATAATCATTGCGGTTGCTTTTACTGTTATTACCGTTATAATGCCATTAGGGAGACAGGACTGTGGAAGAAAGTAAGCCAAAGGAAGGCCACAAAGGCCACAGTCAGCACAGGACAGGATTCGGGTATCTGGCCCCAGAGTATGAGTTCTCAGGGACCCCACTGAACCACGTTGGTGCACTTCCGGCAATCTCGAGGAATCCCATTATTGTTAGACAGGACCATTCATTTAACCGGCTTCCTCTTGACGGCCATTATCTGCCACCTCGAACAAGGCTACGCTGGGTACCTCCGTCGTTTGTCTTTCTGGACATGTGGAAGTGTATCTGTTGAATTAATTCCTAGAAGCTGAATGCCTGGGTCACAGGGTGAGGGCAATTTTATATTTGATAGATATGGCTGGATTGTCTTCCAAGAGTCCATCAATTTATATTCCCATCAACAAGGTGGGAGAGAGCACTCTGCCTTGCCCAGCACGGGAGATGGCCAAGCGCCGAGATCCAAGCCATCAGGGGACAGTAACGTGTTCTTGTTGGCCTTTCTCTTTCTGTAATTGAGCGTGGACATCTTTCTGTGTGTTTACAAGCCATTTGCATGTATTTTCTGCAAGCCATCTGTCCACATCCCGTGCCCACTCTTCTCATGGGTTACTAATCTTGAAAACAAAAGTGATGTCTTTTTACATACTAATGTGTTCCTTTTCCTTTATTCCTTCAGCCCCACCCCCTCACACACACACACACACGACGTGGTTGGTTTTAGTGCATGTGTCGTCTTCTTTTGTGGTTCCTGGTCTGATTCATTTTTTAAAATGATCATGCGTATGTACAGTGTGGGGGAGCGTGCACATGCTCTAGCCTGTGTGTGGAGGCCAGAGGATAGACAGCTTTACAAAGAGGATAGACAGCTTTACAAAGTTGCTTCTCTTTTTCCACTTTCACTCGGGCCCTGGGATGGAGCTCGGGTCAGCAGCCATCTTGCCAGCTGGGTTTAAATTATTAAGCTACTCATTCGCAATAAAAATCATTGTGTTTCTGTCTAATTCTGAATCATCATTTTTAAACATCATTCCAGCCATTCTTTTTTTAATTTATTTATTGTGGAATAATATGTTTATACTAAATGCATATATTTCCAAGTGTTCAGTGCAGTAAGCTTGGCAATTGTATGTTTCTGAAGCTGCTAAATGCAGCACACAGGACATTCTCGTCACCCTTCCCCGGCCATCTCCACTCTACCACACCACGGGCAGCGGCGGCCTTGAGGGTTTTTCCTCATCTACTTGTTTTGCTTCTCCTAATAAAGCTCTGCCCAGGTCATAACACGTGTCAAGGACTTATTCTTGTGGATTGCTGCAGAGTTCCACAATTTGCCTATCTCCTGTCTGCGGACACGTTTAGGACAATGAATAAACAGGTATCAACATTCATGTACAAATCCTTTCACAGATGTTTTCTCGTGGGTGAAATTGCTAGTCTAGGGGTAAGTGGATGTCAGTTTTGCAAGAGATTATCAGAGCTGGGCATATAGAACAGTGGTAGAACACTTGTTTGACATATCCTAAGGCCCTGGGTTCAATCCCACGCACCAGAAACAGACAAAACCAAGAGCCATCCGATTATAAAAAACAAAAACAATAGCCAGGCATGGTGGCGCACACCTTTGATCCTGGCACTCGGGAGGCAGAAGGCAGGCAGACCTCTAGGAGTTCGAGGCCAGCCTGATCCACCAATCAAGTTCCAGGACAGCCAGGGCTACACAGAGAAACCCTGTCTCAAAAACAAAACAAAAAACAGTTGTATGGATTTATAATCCTCTAAAAATTGTGTAAGAAATTCAGTTGCACTTATACCTTCTTAATGTTTGATGTTTCCTTTTTCTTTTCTTTTCTTTTCTTTCTTTCTTTCTTTCTTTCTTTCTTTCTTTCTTTCTTTCTTT
>CABHPR010148270.1:0-29119 GCA_902168415.1 Peromyscus melanophrys | reverse complement strand
TTCTTTCTTTCTTTCTTTCTTTCTTTCTTTCTTTCTTTCTTTCTTTCAATCTTTCTTCCTTCCTTCCTTTTTTTTTTTTTTAAAGACAGGGTCTCTCTACAGTATTCCTGACTGTCCTGGGACTCCTATGTAGACCAGGCTCAAACTCAAGAGATCTGCCTGCCCCGGCCACCCAAGCACTGAGATTAAAGGCGTACGCCACCACACCCAGCCTGTATTTGGTATTTCCAATCCTGTCAGTTGTGGTTGTTTCGATATATGTGGCTTCTTTATGATTAGATGATGACTTAACAGGCACAGGACACACACTCCACTGCTCTTCGGGCATTTGTACACTTCCTTAGGCAAGCGTCTGTTCAAATCTGTGGCTTGTTTTAAGCTAGATGATCTTTTTAGGAAATTATAGAATCATAGGCGTTCTTATATTCTTAGATACTATATACATGATTTGCAAGCATTTCCTACCAATCTGGAGTCTGCCCATTAATTTTCTCAATGAGGTAATTTTTAAAAAAGGTAACTCTCATTTGTATAATACCAATAAAAATAACAGAGAGCGATATCAAGTGCATCTATTACATGAACAATCACTGCTGCTGTCTTCCACTCCTTTGCTCAGGCAGCTTTTCTTGGAAGAGGTGAGAATGCTGGCCAGGCACAGTGTTCTCTCCTGTAACCCCGGAACTGGGGAGGCAGAGGAGGAAGGATCAGTCGTTACTCGTCATCCTGAGTTACACAGCCAGTCTAGGCCAACCTGTGCTACATGAGACTATGTTTTTTTAAAAAGGAAGTGGGTGAAACATTTTTAAAAAGTGTGCCTTACTTATTTTTTGACAATTTCACACATACATACAGTGTATCTTGATCCTACCCCCCACCCCACTTTCTGGGAATGACCCTTCAGTGACAGGTTGCATTTTCCAATCTATAGGCAAGGAATCTTAAGATATTGAAAGGGTTTATTAAAAAAAAAATAGAAGTTAGGGCTGGGGAGATGGCTCAGTGTGTAGCCACACTTACCATGAGGACTGAGCTTATATAAAAGCCACTGTGATCCCAACTCTTCTCTGAGGAAATGAGAATCAGAGAGAGGAGCATTCTGGATGCTGGCTGGCCAGCCTGGCCTGTGCAGCACAAAGCAAAGAGACCCTGTCTCAAGGTGGAAGATAAGAACTGACACCTGAGGCTATCCTCTGAGCCACACACGACGGCATATGTGCACTGCACTTACACACACACACACACACACACACACACACACACACTCACACAGGCATGCACAGATAAATGAGTATGTAAGTATTAGGAATATCTGTGGTGGCCCATTGTACAACCATTTGGAAAACCACATTCATTTTATTCCTTCATTATTCGGTACCTGCCACAGTCCCACTGAACCCCCAAAACAAAACTTGGTTCTTCTGATGGCAGATTCTATGTTTCTCAGGTAATTCAAACAAGTGTTCCCCCCCACAATACAGGTGGAATAAAAGGATGACCCATCTCTTCCATCTGACCAGCAGTCTGGGCTTCATCCCACGGCTTTCTGTATCTTCGGGGGACAGGAATTCACAAGATGCCAGAAAGAATTTAGGAGTTGGAGCGGAAGCAAGATGAAAAACTATCAAAACAATTACACTGGCCATTTCTGCACTGAGCAGGAGGCTGAACTCAATAAACTCTAAAGTGCCTTCAATTTCTCAGACCAAACCTTACGTCTGGCTTGGGAAGGTTGTTTGGTGTGTGAATAGCTGTTCAAATTGGTGTGTCTCTGGGGAGCCAATCCATCACTAGTGGATCTGAGCCGACATCCTTCTCTTTCATGATTATTTCAGGTGCAAAAGAGCCTTGCTTACCTCACAGTCCCCAAAACATTGTGTTGTACATGACTATCCTAAGCCAGGCAACCAGCGTCTTGGGGGTTCAGCTGCACTCCCTCACAAAAAGATAATCTCATCTGGGCTTGTGGCTGTTTACATCCGCCCCACAGAAGGGTGGAGTGGGTCACAAGGTCCTCACCTGAATTTCCAGACAGTCTCTACCACCTGGTGAGTGCAGCTGTACCTTAACTACACACAGCCTGGGGGAGGGGCTAGAATATACAAGCCAGGGAAGACTAGCCGGAGATTTGATCTATGCAGGTATGGAACAGCTCTGTGACTGCTGTAAAGACTTCTGGTGTGGCCATTTGTGGGGAGGAATATCCACAGCCCTGTGAGTAACTTCTCACCTATGCTCTGAAAGTAAGCCCAATAGACTCCCTGGTTCCCCAGAGAGAACACTGGTAGAACTGTGCCTTGGCTTGTCATTGGGACCTTAGGACTGTACTAGGTGGAGGGGCAGACATTATTTATGCCCATCCCCAGGAAAAGAGTTTAGCAACGTATTTTTTCTAAAATCTTATGATTATGGATTTTCATCTAGGTTCATGAACGGTACCAATTCAATATTTGTGTTTGGAGAGAGGTAAGGGTTAGATTTTATATTTCCTCCTTTGGATAGCTAATTGTTTCAATGTATTTGTCTAAAATGATCACTCCCAATGAGGGGTCTTGATTGAAATTCATTTGACCACGTGAGGGTTTCTGGTTTGAATCCATTCCTTCCCTTTGTTCGTTACGCTTTCGTAGATACCACATTGTCTAGTCAGCCAGTGCCGGTTCCTCAAGCTTGTTCTTCAAAAAGATTGGTTTAGCTACCATAAACTCTCAAGTTCTCATAAATCGTAGAGGTTTTATTTTCATTTTTATTTTTGTCTTTGAGGCAGTCTCCTCATGTAGCCCAGCTGGCCTTGAACTTGATGCTCCTACCTCCTGTCTACTTCTTTAGAAAAGTCTGCTGGGATTCATTTCTTGCTAATTCTACATTTATTTAGTTAGTGTCTATGTGTGTAGACACGCACCAAGGCAGAGATGTGGATATCAGAGGTCAACTTGGGGTATGAATTCTTACCTTCCACCCTGGGGGTGGGGGGTGTCCAGGGATCAAGTGCGGGTCCTCAGGCTTGGCTGAAGCACCTTATCCACTGAGCCATCTCACCGGCCCTCTGCTGGGGTCGTGTCAAAGCTGGTCTAGGCCATTTGAGAAGCACAGAAGTCCTGACTGTGTGGTCCTTCAACACACTCTGCATGGTTACGTTATATAGATCATTAATTTCTGCTAGCCATATTCTGTAGTGTTTAGATACACATGATCCTTTTTAGACATATTTTAGGTATTCTGTGTTTTCTGATAACTGTATGACATTTAAAATTTTCATTTTCAAATTTGTTTTTATAGCACAGCAAAGCACAATGGACTTTTATGAACTCACCTCATATCCTGTAACTAAATTTACACATTAATTCCAGTAAATACTTTGTAGATTCTGAATGGCTCTGTATAGAAACAGAATATCATTGGTAAATTTCAGCATTCTGACTTATTTTCCCCTATATTTATATTATTTTCTTACCTTCTAATTCAACTGGAACTTTCATTTTAGTATAAAATAGAAACAGTGAGTGTGGGCATCCTCACCTGGTAACTGAACTGTGTGGAATGATGTTGGCTGTAGGTCATTTGCAGATGTCCGTTACTACTCTGAGAAAGGGGCCATCTACGCCTAGTTTTCCTGACAGCTTTATCATAGATATATTTTTAATTTTCCCAGATGATTTTTCTGCATCTATGGAAGCAATCGCAGGTTTTCTCCTTTGTTTATAAATAGAGAATTACATTGATCACTGAATGTGAGCCTAACGATGGACTTCTGAAACAGTCTCAGCTGCCTGTGCTGTGCGGTGTTATTATAAACTGCCCTGAGGATCCCCGTCCCCACCTCCTGAACACTGGGATTATAGATGGGCCACTGTGCCCGCCTGGCATTTACGTGGCAGGTAGGACTGGGATTACAGACGGGCCACTCTGCCCACCTGGCATTTACGTGGCTGGTAAGACCCAACCTTAATTTCTTGTTTTGCCCAGTGAGGCATCTCCCCAGGCCTTCCCTGACTGTTGTGTGTTCTTCATGGGACTGAAGAACCTGTTGGCTTTCTCATGACAGAGCGCTTCAACTCCTTACCTTTGCTTCATAGCACACTGGTGGGCCGCGTGGCCTGGGCTGCCTTAGTCACATGAGAGAATTCTAGCCAAGGGAACGTGGCTGGAAGTGATGTGTTTTCCTACGTGGTGCATAGATGCTTTGAATTCAACTAATGGGAGGCGTAACTTAGCCTCTAACTACTATGATTGTGGGTTTAAAAACTTTTATGTTACATTTATTGATTGGTGTGAGTGTACATATGTGTGTGTGTAGAGGTCAGAGGACAACTTTCAGGAGTCACTTCTGTCCTTCGAGGCTGTGAATCCCAGGGATCAAACTCGGATTGTCAAGATTGGCAGCAAGTGACTTTTATTGATGATTCATCTCACAAACCCCGGCTGTAATTAAAAAAAAAAAGTTTAAAGTTTATAGTTGTTTCTTCCTCCTCTTCCTCCTCCTCTTCTTGGCATATGGTTTATTTGCTTGTGTGTGCCCATGCTGCAGATGCAGAGGCCAGGGGAGGTCATTTGATGTCTTCCTCTATGGTCAAGTGGTCTCCTTCCTGAAGTAGACCCTCAAGAACATTTTGCCCTCACACAGACCTGCTCCTCTGCTTGGGTTCACCTCACCAAGGGAAACTTCACTCATCAGACACTGGAGCCAGAAGTGTGGACACTAACTACATGCTCCTGTCTCTGAAGGTCTCTCTCCAACTCCTAAAACCCCAGACCCTATCACCCAGGAGTCTGCCCTGTATGAGCTGTCCTCTGGCTTCCAGTTAGGATTGGCCTATAGGAAGGGAAATACTGAGGGTGGATATGGCTGCCTGGGCCCCTCACCACCGGGATGTGGGTCCAAGGCTCTTGACTTACCTCTGTCTCTAGGACTGGGATGGTGACAGTTATGGCTAGCCTGAGAGCCTCACAACCAGATTGTCCCCTCTCTGCTTCCATGGGTCTGTCAGGTGTCTGTGAGCAGCTCCTTTGCCATCATCCTCCACATCAACAGTGGCAATGCCATGGGGTTCTTTCCAGCAAAAAGCCGCCAGTCCTTCCAGTGCAACCTAAGCAGTTCCCTGCCCTGGCTCCATTTGTTACAGGACCCTGCCATCTCTTACCTGGTCTGCTGGTTCCCCAGCTCACACCTGACCAGCAGCTACACAGCTTCCTTCAAATGCGCTCTTCAGGGCATCATGAATATGTAAAACGGTTTGTCACAAAAGCAATACTTGCTTATTGTGCAACATGTCAAAAGCCGTAAAGGCAGAAGTGGAAATCCCTGTCTTCCTGGGCTCCCACCTCAGAGCCATGGTGGGTGATGGTTACTGCAGGTCCTGCCACACGCCTCTGTGCATGCCTGTGGATCTGAGTGTATGTCTCAGTCAGATCAAGAGGTCCATCGGTGCTTTGGACACTTCTTTTAGAAGCTCAGCCGTCCAGGGACACTGATTTTTACAGCCTTGTCTCTCATTCTTTTTTTGTTTGTTTTTGTTTTTCAAGACAGGGTTTCTCTGTGTAACTTGGCTGTCCTGGATCTAACTCTGTAGTCCAGGCTGGCCTCAAACCCAGAGTTCACAGGCCTGCCTCTGCCTCCCGAGTGCTGGGATTAGAGGTGTGCACTACCACCGCCGCCTGGCTTGTCTCCCACTCTTATAGTGTGGATCACTGTACAGAATAGTGGAGTTTGTTGTGGCCTTTTCATGCCCACAAGCAATGAGCTTCCATCACATCCGTCCTCCAGTCTGGCCTCATTCTGCTCTTCCCTTGCCCATTGGTCTCCTTTCCCCCAAAGCCATTTGCCTTACACTTCACGCCTTTAAAAACACGCTCTAGATTTTACATATGAAAAAAATATGTGGGCCAGGCCGTGGTGGCCCACACCTTTAATCCCAGCACTTGGGAGGCAGAGGCAGGAGGATCTCTAAGTTCCAGGCCAGCCTGGTCTACAAGAGTAAGTTCCAGAATAGCCAGGGTTACACAGGGAAACCTGTGTGTTTCTTTGTCTGTCCATCTATTGGTGGGCCCCTAGGCTGATTCTCTGACTTTGACTGACTTAGTCCCAGGAGTGGGATGGCTGCTCAGTACTTTGTGATGTGAGTCTGCTACCATTTTCTACCCTGCTGTCCTACCAACAAGCAGAGTTTGATGGATTCACACTGTTGGTGACTTCTCACAGGGTTACCAAAGGCTTCCTTGCCAGGGTGTCACTGCGACTATGAGTGGGCATTTCTACAGGAGTGACTTGCTGGGTCAAAGGGCATGTGCAGTTAGCATCTGATAGATTGATCAACATGGTTCTGCATCTCCACCAGCAGAATACAAGGGTGTCTGCCCATGCTTATTGGTACTGGATTTTAGGAAAAAAGACCCACCATGCATATTTCAGTTCAAAGAGGTGGCACACTGTGTCCTCCCCTCAGGTGCCCACTGCTTGATGGGTGAGATGGAAGAGAGTACGGGGTGGGGAGAGACCCACACTGTGACCTCAGAGAAGCTCAGCACATGCTGTCCCAACCACTGGATCGTGATCAGTGACAAGTCACAGCAACAGGACACCCTTGTCATAAAAAGGTGGGAACCACTGAAAGCTGGAAGTTCTATCATAAGTGACCTTTGCCTGGTGTGGTGGCACATGCCTCTAATCCCAGGACTTTGGAGGCAGAGGCCAGAGGATCTCTGTGAGTTTGAGGCCAGCCTGGTTTACATAGTGAAATTTAGGCCAGCTAGGACTACACGGTGAGGCCCTGTCTTTAAAAAAAAAATAGTAAAAATAAATTTTAAGAAATGTCTCTTTGCCTCTGGGGTCTCTCCTTCCTGACACTGTTCACAAGAAAGCAGGCGACTCTTCCTATCGAAGGAACATTCAACAGACACCAGCGGGGGTTCTCAACTGGCAAGGTCACCCAAGATAATCCAGGGGGTGTCAAAACCAGAGAGCAGCCTAAGGTAAGGCTGTGGCTCCACAGAACATAGCATCCCTGACTGAATACCAGAGAAAGGACATTAGGTTACAAACTAGCACAGTCTGAATAAAGCATTGACTTTAGTCAATAATGTGTCAACACTGGTTCATTAGTTGTAACAAATGTCCCCAAGCCAAGGTCAGATGTTAGAAGGGAAGCTGGAGAGTGTGGGCTGGACACAGACCTCCTGAGCTGTTGAGCTCAGCTTACCATTGTCCAGCTTTACAGCTGGGTGAGAGAGATGCAATTGATAGAAGTCCTGCATGAGGTCATTTTGCCTTTGGAAACAGGAGTGCAACCCTCTGCGAACGCTGAGTCACCAAAGAAAGCTACACCCCACAATCAGCCCAGAGAAGGGGAAACTTCTGGTGCTGTGTGGTAGATGGTGGCCAGCACTTGTTGGATACTGTATTTGAGCATCTACTCACATCCACAGAATACCCACTTGGGTCCCCTGTGTCTGTACAGTATGGTATTCATGGGCAGTATGGCATTCCCTAAGTTACAGGAACCACTCAGTGTCCACCAAAACACAGGCCATGTGTTAGATTTGGAGCTGGCTAAGGGGAGAGTTCCGAGCCTGTAGAAGGTGGGCAGAGCTGTGCCAGGATGTTCTAGGCAGTAAATATATTTTTTTTAACTTAACAAAGTTCTCAGTATAATGATGGCTTTATCAAGGCATGGCCCTGTTTTAAGTTGAGAACCATCTACACTACCTTCGTGAATTTTCTGGAAATTTAAAACAGTTCTGTGATATAAGGCAAACAAACAAAACGACAACAACAAAAACAGCAGCAGCAGTGAAATAAATGAGACCAACCATCTTTCCAAGTAAGGTGGCATCTCTAGGTTCTGGAGACCTGGACATGGACATGAGGTGTTGGTGAAACCATTCAGCCCCATAGCACTCTGCACCCAGCTCAAAGGCCCTCCACGCTCACCTAACAGGCTGCTGCTTTCCAGTAGGTTGAGCCTTGTCCTCTTGGGATAGGGATTAGAGTACTGGCCGCAGGAGCTGTTTATGTGGACCATCTTGGAATGGCTGTGTGGCTGGAATATCAGTGGGTTCTGTCCCAGGTAGAGTTATCTGGAGCAGACTTTGAGATGGACTTTGATGTGGAAAGTACATATTAAAGATCATGCCTGGTGGGGAGGAAGCAGAATTGGCAGAGGGAAACTGGGGTACAGCAGGTCTTAAAGCTTGTCTGTGGATATCTGTTATCCCATGCTGGTTAGAACTGCTTGGACCTTAACTCCAGGCTGTGGTCAGCCTCTTGGGAGCTGGGGTAAGAACACTCCTGCTCCTAGGTCAGTGGGTTATGTGCAAAGCCCTGGGCCATCCACACAGCCCCGTGAACCAGCATGGGTTGTTTTTCCTTTACAGAACGGGTGGGCAGGCTGGCGTTCAGATCAGCACACAGCTTCCCAAGTTCGCCCACTGCGGATGGCAGAGCCAGGGCTTAAGCTCAGGTGTGCTAAATGCCAGTGTGAGTGCTTGATAAGCTAGTCTTGGTTCACACCCAGCTCTGAAGGGCATTTCATTGCACTGGGCCCTCCCTGTGCACCTACCTCCAGCCCCCTCCCCCACTTATCGGTTCCCTTAGGACCCCAACAGGGCCACTTGGCCTCCCTTCCTTCACAGCATGCTCCAGGCCATGGCTCCAGGCTCTAGGGCTCACCCTCAATTCTCCAAGCACTGCCCTAACCATCCCTGCCCCATGTCCAGGTGTTCCCATGCCTGGGATACCTTGCCTTGTTATTTATTAATAAATAAATTAGACATGTATCTAAAATTGCTGTGCTGGCTAGTTCTATGTCAGCTTGACACAAGCTGGAGTCATTTGGGAAGAGGGAACCTCAATTCAGAAAATGCTCCCACCGACTGTCCTATGGGCAAGCCTGTGGTACATTTTCTTGATTTACAATTGATGGGGGAGGGCCCAGCTCACTGTAGGTGGTACCACACTCCTGGATTGGTGGTCCTGGAGTATATAAGAAAACAGTCTAGCCAGGTGGTGGTGCACGCCTTTAATTCCAGCACTCGGGAGGCAGAGGCAGGTGGATCTCTAAGAGTTAGAGGCCAGCCTGGTCTACAGAGAGAGTTCCATGACAGCTAGAGCTGTTACACAGAGAAACTCTATCTCAAAAACAAAACAAAACAAAACAAACAAAAACAACAACAAAAAAAAAAAAAAAAGGAAAGGAAATAGTCTGAGCAAATCAGCAGGAGCAAGCCAGCAAGCAGCACTCCTCCATGGCCGCTGCCTCAGCTCCTGCCTCCAGGTTCCTGCCCTGCTTCCCTCAGTGATAGGCTGTTCTGTGGAAATGGAAGCTAAAGTAAACCCTTTCCTCCCCAAGGTGTTTTGATCAGTTTTTATCACAGCCACCTGTATACGTTAAATCATTTATAGATTATCCAGACAACATAATGGAATGCAAATACTTGTTATATGGAGTTGTTTTGGGAATAATGGCAAGGGGAAAATTTATGTATGTGTTCAGTAGATGCATTTTTGTTTTGGAGTTATAGACTGCGGACTAACACGATTTTCTTCCCAGGCACTTTTTGTTCTCAGTTTCTCTTCTCTAAATGAACTTTCGCCACCATTCCACAAAGCAGATGGCATGAGGATTAAGAGAGACTGGCATCTCTGGGGACCGGCTTGGCGCAGGTTTTGTGGGTTCATTGCTCCCTTCTTTTGGTCTTTCAGCTGGAAGCCAGGAGGTTCCCACCAAGTGTTCACCATGCAGCTGCAGGCACCCACCTCTCACCCTCCTGGTTGCTCCCAGGCTCCTGGGGAAATGGAGGGCTGGTAGGTGACGCAGACCTGCCCTTGCCTAGGGACAGAGGCTGCTGCTGCCACTCGGTCTCTTCAGACTCCCAAGCTGCTCCCAGTGGTCTCTTCTTTCCACTGTCCCACACACACAGCCTTGTCCTGGGGTTCAGCTTCTCCTAGTCTGCTTTGTGATGTAGAGCAAAGCTCCCCAGTCCAGGAAGCCTGGGTGCCTCCAGTCTCTACAGCCTTGGCTAGAACTCCCAGAGACAGATCTAAAAGGTGGCCAGGTCAGCTCTGCTCTCCTGAGACCTTGGGAACCCGCCCCCCCCCCCCCCCCCCCCCCCCCCCCCCCCCCCACCCCCGCTCCTGACGTGCTGCAGAGCTCTGAATGCAAAGTAAGCCTTATTCCAGCCGGTCACAGTGGTCTGAGCCTGTGTCCTCATGTCTTCACTGAGACAATACCTGCCCACAGGCTGCCACATGGACTAAATGAGACCCTGGCACTTCATAAGTGTCAGTCTCAACTACGTCACTGCACCGTCACCTGTGTCCCGTGGGGATGGAAAGGGGCCGAGCAGGGCCTCCGATCATTACTGACAGTGGGACAACTAAGGCCTAGGAAAAGTAGTTTCCTGAGACAAATATGCCTCAGCTTCATGCCTGGCTCCTTCATGTCCTCAGCTTGCTCGGCACCCAGTGCTAGGGCTCTCTCCCTTAAGGCCCTGTGGGACCCACGTTTATTTCCTGTCTGGAGCCCAGGTGGCAACTCTACGGCTGTGGTGAGGTGGACACAGCCTCACTGTGGGCAGATGCTTTATGTTAGAGCCCCGCTTAGGAGACGGCAGCTCGGAGAGGGCAGACATCCATCCAGGGCCACATGACTCTTATGCAGAAACCAGACCTTCATCTCTTTGGCTTAAGCCATTCGCTCTATATCGTCTCCCAAATATCCACATTTGAAGGGTGAATGGAGACCACCAAATCAGGTACCCACTTGTCTTTGGCACTTTTAGAAAGAAACACAAGGCTCAGGGGCCCATTCCCGGGCTAACAATCCCTGCTCCTGCCATCATCCCTATCCAAGGTCCCTGGGCCCTGCACACCCTCCCAGCTGGTGGCTGTTCTGCTACTTAACACGGGTGCACAAAAGGAGCCTTGGTGCCAAGGAATGTTGCAGCTGCTGGTGATTATGGGGGCGGAAACACAATCTTGCAAACAGGGCTGTGTCCTCCTGAGAGGAGGTGTGTAGTGTGGACCAAGTACACTCTGTCACCAGACACTTCCCGCCTGCTTTAGATTTCAGTCACTTCTTAGGGAATCTTGCTTGTGAGGGGGCCTTTGGGGAGAGCTTGAAAGGCTGAAGGAATTGCCCTCAGTAGCATTTACTGTGTAGGGACTGTGAGGTTACTGAGCCTCAGATGGGTGAGCCAAGGTTGCCACCTTTCCAGAGACCGGAGGACCCATGTGATCTCCGAGCCATGGGTCAGGCTATGACCAGGAATTGCCGGAAGCAGGGCTGGCAGGAGCTGGTGTGAGCTCACTGGCCTTTAGAGACACCTCACCGCCTCTGCTGCCACACAGAAGTCCCCTGGCCCCCAGGACACCCAGCTGTGTTCTTCATCTGCCCCTGGTGTTTCTTCAGGAAACAGCTACACCCCTCCCAGGGTCCTCCATTCTCCACAGGGGTGCCCCCAACCCTCCCTCCGCCCCACCCCTACAGGGGTCCCTGCCCTAATGTTTAGGAAAGTGGTTATTGCCTAAGCTTAGCAGGCTCCTGGAGTGGGATTTCCTGCTGTTCACGAAGTGCTATGGTCTTGGCCTGGCCTCCCTCCGTGAGTTCTTTAAGCCCTGGCAGCTGACAAGGGCCACATCACCTGGTGTAATTCATACAGATCTGTCTGCCAGCCCTGCTGAGGCCTGTGGGGAGGAGACTGGGAGGCAACTCCTCTGCAGGTGCAGAAGCCCCAGCTTCCCCACCCCCACCATGGCTATTAGCCTGGGGTTTCATCCTGGCCTCCCGGAAAGTCACTTCAATAATTTATATGGATGTTATCACAACCCCACTGCTGGCGTGATGGGAAGTGTGAGGGAGAAGGAATCATGGCCAGAATGCCAAGTAGGGTGGGCAGACTCACCTGGCTGGGGGTGGGGGTGGGGGTGGGGCTGGGCCTCCAGGCCCTCGTCTGCCCGGCCATGTCTTCTGCTGTGGCTGCTCCCCACCGCGCCCCGCACCACCCACCCCCCCAACACTGGAGAAGGATACCTGCCTGGCACACAGGCCCAGGCACTGTAGGAGCAGGCTTCTGCACTCTCAGCGGCAGCCCAGCTTCTGCTCAGGGCTGGCACAGAGAGCCTGCCAGGTCTATTTCATTTCCCTCCTTCCTCCCTTCCTCCCTCCCTCCCTTCTTCCCATCTTCCTTCCTTTCTTCTCTTCCTTCCTTCCTTCTTCCTCTCTTCCTTTCTTCTTCCCCCTGTTCCTTCCTCTCACCCTCCCTCCCTCCCTCCCTCTCTCCCTTGCTTTCACAATTCAGGACATGAGTGCCACACTCCAGGTCCAGCAGGGAGGCGAACAGGTCCTGTCCTCACAAGGTTTGGAGTTTTGAATGGATCATCGATAGTAACTTAGGAAGTGTTAGGACGTATTGAGAAACTCAAACAGGGGAGATGAGATAGAGTGAACTGAGGTGGGGAGGCCACCTCAGCTGTGGGCCAGGAAAGAAGGAATAATTAGGGGTGGAAGGAGGGACAAGACAGGAGGACAGAGGCGGGTGGTGGCAGGGGACTTAGTGTGATTTCTATCTAGTGTGATGGCAGGTCGTTTGGAAGGTCTCTATGGAGGAGGAGTGCCTGGCCCTCTTCTCGTGCTGAGGGGTGGATGGCTGATGGGGTGATGGATGGACTGGGGAGGGAGGGAGGGAATGGTGACAGTATGCATGGACGGTCCCAGTCTTGAGGATATAGAGCTGCCATTGTCACACTGTGACGAGCACCGTCGGGCTAATCTCTGTGTAGCCCTCCTCCATTATTTTCACAGCGTCCACTCCCTCTAGAAGTGGTAATGATTAAGAGTCTTAGGACTTGCTGCAGCGCGTAGTGTCGCGGAGACAGCCGGAGAAGGTGGGGGCGTAGATTCTTCAGTCAGAAAGCCATGGTGCCCCGGTGAGGGGAGGTGGTCCTCAGGCAGACGGGTGAGTCCGTGTCCCTGCTCCGGGCAGAACTCTTTTCCAAAAGTTTTAGTGTGTGTTTGTGTGTGTATACGTGCACGTGGACATATCACACTGCATACGTAGAGGCCAGAAGACAGCCTCCAAGAACTGCTGTTTTGCTTGCACTGTGGGTTTCTGGGACTGAACTGAGGTCATCATTCGTGGGCTGCAAACACGCTTACCTGCTGAGTCATCTTGACAGCCCACGGGTCTTGTGTCTTCACCGGGAACTGGCTGCTCTAGAGGGTTTCATTTGGGGATGACAATCTATATTGATGTCCCTGAGGGAGAGCTTTGTCATCATTCTTGGCTCTATACCACCCCTCAGTCATCCCCACTCTTCACTCCCATTTTTCCTCCAGGCTCTTCTCACTCAGGACCTGGAACCCTAGACTGGATACCAGCTTGGGTCAGGGGCCCTCTTCCACTAAAAATAGGGTCTTTTTCCCCCTCAGGCCAAGGACAAGGCAGATGCACTAGCCCCAGGAGATTTTCCTCCCCACTCTCTTCCCAGTGACTGAAGCCAGGCAGGGAGCAGGTTCTGAGATCTGGGAACAGGTAAGATAGTCCCAGCAGCCTCAGAGCTGGGCCAGGGCATGCTATCCACATCCGGTTCTAGGTCCAGAATGAATGGCCAAGGACTACAGTCTGACTCTTGACTCCTTAGTTAAGTCTGTGAGTCTGTTGGTCCAGCTGTAAAGTGGGAATAACGATCAGACTTCCCTCATAGGACTGAGATGATAATAATAACAAACGAATAACAGCACATAATACAAACAGCTAGCAGTTTAAAACACAGTGCTAGGCACTAGGAGTAATCTCTATGACCTGCACAGCATAGAGCTGGTATTCAGAAGGGGCTTCATAAAGTCAAGTGGATGAATGAACTCAAGTGAGGACAAGTGGTCCAGGCCTTGGGCTCCAATGGCAAGATGTGCCCAGGCCCGTCAGATGTGGAATGTCAAGAGTACAGCCTGGGGCTGCTGTAATATGTATCATTATTGTTTTAACCTGTTCCCCATAGTGATTTGCTTTCCACAGACAACTGACCACAACTTCTGATGGTAGTCGGGCCTCAAGCTTGCTGCCTGGGTGCAGCCGAGAGGGAACACAGATCACTGACAGCCTCGCACACACTCTGATCAAATATTTAGGTCCTCAAGGTCTGCCTGCAACATTAATGACGTGGCCCTGATTGCAGCCAGTTGAGGGCTAGGGCTTCAATAATGAACAAGGGCCTCACCTGCCAGGAGAAACAGCGATTATTCTAGCCCACGAGCAGGACAAAGACACCACAGAAAAAAAACCCGAGAAGTCCCCAGAATTCTCTCCCCTTCATTCCAGCACATGTTCACATCATAGTCACAGCGTGGAGTTGGTGACAGGCATTAGGAGTCTTTAATTTTTCTTGATTAGTTTATTTTGAGACAGGGACCATGTAACCTAACTGGCTAACCTGGAACTCACTACGTAGCCATGAACGGCCTTGAACTCCTGATCGTTTTTTGTCTCTGTTTCCAGAGTGCTTGAATTACAGGCTTTGTAAGTGTGTGATGCTATACCCAGCTGTATGATTAGATAAGACTTGGATTCTTTTGTGGTGCTGGTTAGTGATCCCAGGGCCTGAACATGCTAGGCAAGTCCCCTATCAATGAGCTACATTCCAAGCCCTAGGAGACATTTAAAAAAATCCACATAACTGCATCCCTGGGATGGTCCTTTCTACAAATGGGGATGCAGGAAATAATCAGAACATGGGGAAAGCTTTGTGTTTAAGAGTATTAATTATTCATAGTAATAAGCTGGAAATATCCCAAATTCTAAACAGCAAGGGATTGGTTAGGGAAATAATAACATATCATCTTGGCAAATGTTACATAGTCATTAAAAATGCTGTTTACAGATGGGTATATGGGATTATCATCACATGAGTAAAGGAAAAGAACCCAACAAAAAGGCATGTCCAGTATCAGCCCATTATTAAAACTACTGTTTGTATTTCATTTCTCAGGCTGGTCTCCTTGCCTGAAAAGTCAACACTTTCTGTACATTATGGAACGGAATGAGATAGCATGGGAGAGATGGCTCAGATGTTAAGAGCACTTGCTGCTCTTGCAGAGGACCTGAGTTTGGTTCCCGGCACCCATGTTGGGTACATCACAGCTGCCTGTAACTCCAGTTCTGGGGTGTCTGCCTCCTTGGGCACCTGCACTCACATACATATGCATACATACACATAACAAAAATTAAAAATAAATCTTAAGAGAAAAATGGTGATATTTGGAGATGGCCTGGGATGGTATAGTGAACAAGTACATTGGTGAACTTGTATAATTGTGACAGAATACTGGAAGCCGCTATTCCAAAATATTCTGGTAGACTAGGTGCTATGACAGTTCTCTTCCATTTTTTGTTTCCCTGCCTTTTACAACACGGTAGATCACTTCTACAGCAAAGACATTTCTAGTGACCTGTTTATATATCTGATAAACGTACTGAGTGGCTACAACATGCCCAGCAATGAGCCTCAAAGGCAGACAAGACTCAAAGGGCTGTGCTTCTCCCGAATCCCAGCTGGACACTCTAACAGAAGGTCAGCAAATCATGTCGCGTGGGTGCATTCCTCCTGGGGCAGGGGACGGTGTTAAAGATGGGGGCACAGTGTAGGTACCCGGGTGGGATTTCCAGGAAAAGCCTGAGCTGAGGCTATGCTCCAGGCATATCCAGGTGGCAGGCAGAGTTAGTAAATGGCGTTGGGCTCAGAGAGGAGACAGCTAGGGCCAGGGCAGAAGGGGCCGGGGGGGTAGGTCTTACCCTGGTGAGCTGAGAGCCATGCAGAGTTCTGAGCCTAAAATTTTTGTTTGGTTTGGTTTTAGAGGCGGGGTCATTTGTAGCTCTGGTTGCCTTGGAACTTGATATGTAGACCAGGCTGGCCTTGAACTTGTGGCCATCTCCTACCTCTGCTTTTGGAGTGCTGGGATTACAGGGGTTTGCCACCCCATCCCCATGTTGGGGTTTTTAATTTTGTTTTGTACATATCCAAGGTTTGAACAGGTTCCCTGCAGCTGCTCAGATGAGAAGAAGCAGGTTGGGGGTGGGAAACAAGGAGGAGGAGGAGGAGGAGAGGCTCAGGCCTGGGTGGGAGACAGATAAGACACTGAAGTCTGAAGGAGGTACCGGGAGATCGGATGTGATGGGAGAGAAAGATCCAGGGTTTCAGGCCTCAGCGACTGGAAGAAACCCTGTCCCTGCTGATGGACTAGGAGAAAGGAAGTGAGTCTATTTAAAAATGAAACAGGCTTAGGAAGAGAGAATCGTTTGATCTTCAAGGCTCCAGAGGCAACAGGAGCCTGTGGAGGAGTGGCCCAGTGAAGGGAGGGGTCAGGAGGAGAAGGTAGCTGGCCTGGTGAATAATGGAGAAGGCTGAGCTTTGATGATAAGCAAATGGTGCTGTGCTGGGCCACTCAGGAACCCCCAGGGATGCCCATCCCTTACCCCAAAGCCCTTTACCAGGCTACCTCTCTCAGCAGCAGTGAGTTGTGACAGTCCTGGAGACCCAGAACCTCTCCCACAGGGATCCATCCAGGCAAGACTTCTCACACAGCTTTCCTCCCAGGGGCCCTGGGTTTCTGCCCTCACACTTTTGGGGACAGAAAGAACAGACTGGGGACAGGAAGAAGGGAGCCCTATCGTGGTGGGTCAGCCTCGTCCACTGTTCACGTGGCCACTCTCCACTGTTGCTTGGGACTCAGGATTCCCAAAGGCTCCGGGGAGACTTAGAAAGGTCTCCTCTGCCTTGTGCAGAGTCCCAGGGAAGCCTGGCGGGGGAAAATCTGAGTGAAGCACTGGACTCCTGTCTTTCCTTCTTTCTGATAACTCTCCAATTTCGTTCACTCTCCATCTCACGTCCCCCACCCCCACCCCCACCCCCCGCCTCCCTGCGACCTGTCCACTTGTCTGTGGAAACCCATATCACTGTTTACCTGCTCACCCATATTCCACCCCTACCTCAGCCAGAACAACCTGGGCACTGGCTTTGCTACCTCTTAGCCTTGGGTCTGGGATGTACTTCTTGCCCTCTGTACAGCTGAGCTCCTTCCTCTGCAAAACAGAGATATGTGAGCAAACCTACCTTATAGTGGGTGTGATGAATACTGTAAGGCCTTGTCTGAAGCATGCAGCCCATACCTGACTGTGCTGTTTTCCTGCCTGCCTCTAGGCCCAGAGAGTGTGCATTCTCTGCAGCATCCGGTACCCCTCCCTGCCTGTCACTAAACTCGCCCTCCAGCTGTGCTGGCTCTGAAGCCCACACTTCACTGCCCTTCTGGAAGGGGTGGGAGGGGAGGAGTCCAAGTGAGAAGAAGGGAACAATGAACACAGGCTCTCCATGGACTCTGAGGTGCAGGTCCCAGACCAGGGAGGTGGCAGGAATCTGTGTGAAATCCTGTTCTCGGCAGGGGAAGGAGGCTTTGATAGCTACAGAGTGCCCTCACTGCAGGTGCATTGTTTAGACTGGTTTGTTTAATCCTGGGGTCAGCACCAGTGGGAGAGGCCATCATGACTCCTTTTAGAGAACAGGAAACCAGCGTCACAACTAGCAGTGGGTGGCTGGCACCTGGCTCCTTCAAGGCCCCTCGCCAGCCTCCTTCTGTGACTCTGATGCCATCTCTCCCCACCGAGGCCCCGCTTCTGTGGTTCCATGCTGCTGTGGTACCTCAGAACCTCCTACCGCCACTGCCCGCATAGCATGAAGACTGCCTCTCACGGATACTAGAGGCCACCAATCTAAAGGCGGCGACTCCCTGGGAACTGCCTGGGCTCACAAAAGCAATTTAGTGTGTGTCAAATGGCTTCAGGAGAAGGAGGGACGCTGCCCCCTATTCTGTGGTGGGCAGCTGACGGAAACGCCCCATTGCCATGCACGGCCACTTGCAACCTTGGATGAAAGCTTGCCTTTGCCCACGTTCCCAGTGCCCATGGCTCAGCTGAGCTAAGGGTATATGACCCTGAACACTCTGCCTGTGTGGATGGACTCAGAAGCTTCTCGTCACTGGTGTAGGCCACATATCCTCCTTCCATGTGCCTCTGCTGTCACAGCCCAGCCAGGTAGGGCTTCTCCCTTTCCCAGCCCCCCAGGCTGCCCCCATGTCACACCCTGCTGTACTGAAAGTATGAATAGATAGGCCTTGCATGGCGACCTTGAGTTCCAAAGTCAAGGTTTCAGCCCAGACACAGGAGAAAGAAAGCAGGGCACAGAGCTAGGTCCAAGCCAACTGGAAAATCTAAACAGGTTAGGGAAGGGCTTTAGGGAAGCTTTCTAATGCATAGGAGTAGTGGGTTACAGAAGAAAGCGGGATTGCTACCTTTCAGGTTGGTATTAGGGAGGTCAAATCTGGCCTGGCTCAAATCCATGCTGTGATGTTCCTGGTTCCAGAAATAGAACACATTCAAACATCTTTCTGCCTCTCCAAATATCCACCTGCTCATTTATATACCTACCCATCCACCTCCATCATCCATTAATAGAATCCACCTATCTGTCTTAGTTAGGTTTCTATTGCTGTGATAAACACCAGGACCACAAGCAACTCGGGGAAGCAAGGGTTTATTTCATCTTGTGACTCTCACATCGCACTCCGTCACTGAGGGAAGTCAGGGCAGGAACTGGAGGCAGGAACTGAAGCAGGAGCCATGGAGGACACTGCTTACTGGCTTGCTCCCCGTGGCTTGCTTCGCTTGTTTCCTTGTATAACTCAGGACCACCTTCTCAGAGGTGGCACTGCCGGTGGGCTGGGCACTCCCACATCAGTCATTAATCTAGAAAATGCCCTGCAGGCTTGCCTATGGCCATCCAGAAGAGGCATTTTCTCAACTGAGATTCCTCTTCCCAGATAACTATCTGTGTCAAGTTGACAAAAGAACCCAACCAGTTCATCATCTTTCTATCTATTCATATATCCATCCATTCAGCTACCCACGACCCACCCATCCATCCATCCATCCATCCATCCATCCATCCATCTATCCACCCACCCATCCACCCATCACCTACTCACTCATCTACCCATCCATTCAATACATTGGCTTTATCTTCTGTCCATCTGGGAACTGTGTGAACTTGGCTTAATGGTAAGTCAAACTGGCCCCAGGAGACAAGCTCATTATCCTAGTTTCCGACACTGACCTTGTCAAAGATGTTTGTGGTGAAAGCATTATCTGGGTACCACGAGCTATGCACATCCCATGAGAGCCCTGTGAAGTAGGTTTCATAAGCACACGAGGGTGCCAAGGATGAGAGCAGTTACATTCTTCACCTAGAGTCCCACCACTCATAAGTGTGAGGCTAGGCTTCAAATCCAAGTCCACATGACTCCGAAGCCTCTGTCCAACTCCTAAGGGCTAATGTGTGGCTGGGCTTACAAGAGACGGGGCACAGGTGTGGTATGAGTGTTTGTGCATCATACGTAGGCCACATGCCCAGGGTCCTCTTACCAGACTCTGGTTTGGTCCACACAGTAAAGTCATAGGTGGGACCCCGGGCTACCGTTGTGTGCATGCCCCCACGGCAACAAGTCATGCCTTCAGAAAGAGTCTTGGCATGTCGCAGTGTGCAGTAGTTCCTCAGGCAGCTGGATTTAGTGTTTCTGGTGTTGGAGAGAGGCAGGCACAGAGACTGAAAACAGCAGGAGCGGTGGGGTTGGAGTGAGGCAGCCCTGGAAACAGCAGAGAACAGAGTAAATCACCAGGGCAAAGGCTTAGGTCTATGTACGACACCCATAATTCTTGCTCTGCTCTGGTGTGATCAGAAATGAAATACATCCAAGCTGGACCTGTTCCCATGTGTGAGCTTGGCATCTTCCGGCTTATTTATCCTTCCTAATCCTCTGGGCAATTTATGAAGCCTGCCAAAAAGCCACATGCCACCAGCCTTATGGTTCTCTCCAGCAGAGGGCTGTCTCTCCTCCCCTGCTATCAGCAAGAGTTGACCTGTTGGTGGTGCCTGGAGACAGGTTGGAACTGCACATGATAACCTCTGAAATGACTCCTCGGAGCCCAATAGCAATGAATAGGGAGTCACCAGAGGATCTTCGGCACCTGGGTTCCCCAGCCAGGTTTGGACTGGCACACATACCAACTGCAGTTGCATCCCATGTCCACGTTTCCTAAATTGCAGATTCAGTCAACCAATGATGGGGGGGGGGATTTGCATCTGTATTAAACATATACAGATATTTTTCTTGATTACCTAAACAATACATTGTGGCAATCATTTACATAGCATTTACATCTCATTAAGTATTGTAAGTTAACTAGAAATGATTTAAAGCATGCAGGAGGCTGTGTGTAGGTTATATGCAAATATTGCATCATTCACATAAGGGACTTACACATCTGTAGACTTTGGTGTCTGAAAACCAAGACACAGCTACATTGACATTGATTCAAAGGTTCCTGGGGAAAGATAAGATGCATGTTTGATTCATAATGTCTGCCACGGTCATGACAAGGGAGGCGTGACACTACCACACTATGTATTTGTCACCTGTAACAGATTCCGCTGAGGCCTCCCACTCTGGCACTGCGGCCTTTGTGCACCCCATCTGTGTAATGAGGTGATGATGTTTCCCTATGTGTGGACTTGAGGGTTAGATCAGGACAAGGACTTCCTCTGGGCTCCTGGAGTAGTTTGTGTCGCTGTTTAGGCTGGGGGTATTTTAAGGATTGGCACCTGACTTATCTCTGGGTCCCTGGCAGCCCTCACAGGCCTTGGTACACCGTGGGCTTTAGTGAATATTTGTGAATGAATGGGAAAGTGGTGGGTCTGTGGCAAATGAGTGAATGAAAAACTTCAACTTCATGAGTGTCAGTGAAAATCAACTCACCCTTTTAAGGTCCTGGGAATGGGAAAGGGAAGTGGAATGTGAAAGATAAGATGTCCAGAGTGTTCGAGGTGCTGGGCAGAGGGGCAAGGACATGGACAGGATGTGGAGGGAGTGTTCACCTTATCTGAGAGATAAAGCAGGCCAGAGCTCCAGAAAGGGGCTAGCCCGCAAGTAAAGATGGCCTCCTGGTCTCCCTCTCATCAGACTAGGGGCAGGGCTTAGGCCTGGTAGTTTAGGTTTTGTTTGACCAAATGTGACTGCCTGGTTTCTTCCTTGTAGTCTACGTCATGTGTCCTCCTGTTGCAAGGTTATACTCAGACAGCAGTGGGGCACAGAGAGAGGAAAGCACTAGGGAGATTTGAGCAAACAAATCTCCAACATCTCCCCATGCTCAGTCCATGAGCACATGCATCTCCATTAAATACAAGCTACCATGCTCAGTCCACGAGCACGCGCATCTCTGTTAAATACAAGCTACACTGCAAAAAACGAGACACTGTACCGCATGCTGTGCCCTGATTTTGTCACTCAGCAATGTGTTGAAATGTATTCATCTGTGTCATCATTTTAAAGGTGGAGAAACTTCAGCTCAGACATGTTGGGTCATTTGCCCACCTGTCCACACCACCCCCCGACCCCCGGGCTCTCCCTCCCTTCCCTACTTTTTCCTTCTCAAAGGAAACACTGAAACACCGGAACAAAGAACCAAAAGTCTTGCCATAGAACACGCATAGGGATGACATTCAGTGTGGTTTCTACTTGACTCCATCCTGGAAGAACCATCTGCATGAACCAGGTAGTGCTGTGTGCTGGTATGTACAGGTCTGTGGTTGTTTCTTCTAACAAGCCAAAGCCTTAACTGAAAATGCAGCAATGCATCCCCATGAGTTGGAAGATGGTGGGTGCGAAGCAGAGGGGCCACTGATGGAGAAAGACTACGTCCCAGCTGGCCATCCCAGCACACCCACAGACTTCAAGAAACAGAGGTCTGCTGTTTGCACCCTAAGGTACCCAGTTCTGTGGCAGTGGCTGACTGATATACCAGCATGCATTGCTAAGTCACTCAGCCTCTCTGGGCCTCAGCTTTCTCATCTGAAAAGCAGAAACGATAACAACTTGCCTGTGCCGGGCAGTGGTGGCGTATGCCTTTAATCTCAGCACTCTAGAGGTAGAGACAGGTGGATCTCTGTGAGTTCGAGGCCAGCCTGGGCTACTGAGAGTGTTCCAGGACAGGCAGGGCTACACAGAGGAACTCTGTCCTGGGGGCGGGGGAGGGAAATAAAACAAAACAAAAACCCTGCCTGACAGGGCACTTACATGTATCCAGTGGTAGTGAGAGCTGAGAGCAAGATTCATATTAGCTTCCTAATGCACAGCCTGCAATGAAGTGACATTTTCCACACTGCACGACCCACCAACAGGCCTTGAAATTGACTTTGTATGTCACCATTAACATTTCATTTTGATAGACTAGGCTAAGAGAGAGAGTTATCGTCACACATCACAACGGGGAAGGGTAAATATTGCTTTGTGGCATTGGTGTGTGTGTGTGTGTGTGTGTGTGTAAGCATTTTCTAGTGGTCACAGACCAAAAAAAAATGTGAAAGGTCTGACTCAAATGTAGTAGCTACCAAACTCTGACCGAGTGGGGTCATGTGCATCGTATACAGTAAGCATTAATAAGTAGAGCCATTGTCAATACCGTTAGTGTTGTGTTGTCTCTAGGGTGTTTCTAGTTTTCATTTCATTTACTCACTCATTGCCTTATTCAACTACTCAATAAATATGTGTTGATTGTGGAAAGATAGGAACACTAAGGCCACCAGTGTGTGGGCCCTATCTCTGTCCAGAGTCCATTTGGCTTGATAGTACTGGAGGCTGAACCCAAGGTCTTTTTGTATGCTAGGCTATTTTCTCAGCCCTCTAAACAGTTTTCATTTTGACTCAGGATCCCACTAAGTAACCCAGGCTGGCCATGAGCTTGCTGTGTATCCCAGACCGACCTAAACTCCCTATGCAGCCGAGGTAGGCCTTGAACTTGTGACCTTCCCACCCCAGCTGCAGTAGCTGGGTTTACAGGCCTGCACCACTCCACCCTGCTTTGAGGATTGTTAGTGACTCCATGTGAATGTCCTAGTGAGTGGTTAGTAGCCTGCGTCTGAATTTCCCGTTTGCGGGTCGTGTGCCCTTGGGCCTGTTACTTACCAGTGCGTGCTTCTTCCGTAAAGCATGGGTAGAGGTCACACAGGGTGTCTGAATATTACAACAGAGAGGAGTGTGGACTGTCACCACTGCTCTCAAAATTCAAATGTGTGACCTGAAAGGGACCTGGGAGACTTGTACATGGCAGGGGAGAAGGGACACTTTGTGCTGAGTTTGTTGAATAGTGAAGAACACAGACCGAATCTTGGCCAGTAAATAAAGCCTTGAGCACTTAGGAATGGTAGCCGAGACAGAAGGAACAGTGCGATTTCTTGCTGTCTCCGGTCCAGCCTGGGCTGGTTTCACAGAGAGGGAGCCAGGTTCCAGGGTGGGCAGGGACTCGGACTTCTGACTTTCCTTCTGCCCTGGGGAGACATGAGGAGCCAGGCAGCATTTTTTTCCAGGAGGTAGGGGCTGTGCCCCCCTTTGGTCCTTGCCCTGTGGGGGTCAGTAGCTTGCACCATGCCTAATTGGGCTTGGGAACACTTGGGGCAAGGCAGTCACTTGAGTGGCACTTTTTGGAATGATGAATGTGCTTGTTTAGATTTGAATGAGACCGAATCAGCAGATAGAGTGTCTCGCTGGAAACCAAAGGGATGGAGAACTCGCCTTTTCTCCCTTGAAAAGGCATGATTTTTTTCCCCAATTGCAATTAAATAGCCCTTTGGGCTGATTTTGCTTCTCTACTGCTGACATTGAACAACGCCAAACAAAGAGGGAAGCTCTGTTCTCCTTGAGCTGTGCCCGCAGGGCTGGGGAAGCTGCCACCTCCGTCTCTCAGGAAGACAGCTGACCGATGCCACAGCTCAGGCAGTGAGGGTTGCTGACAGCAGCTTGGGCTGTGGCTTCCCAGACTCTGTGGACAAGGCTCTCAGGCAATTGAGGACTTCAGCTTAAGTCCCCATGAGCCGTTACTACCCGTGGAACCTAGGACTAACCCTATCCTCAAAGTCTATGTACCTTAGATCCTCACTGGGGGCCTTAAGGTTTTGAGAGCAGTATGTGGCAAACAGCCCTTATGAGTCATTTGAGCTTAGTGGGGGTCAACTGACGTAAGAGCTTGCGTCACACCTGAAGCCCCTTCTATCAGCTCCAGAGAGTGAGACACAAGGCCATACTTCCCACTCTGGAAACAGAATAGATCTCCTCTCCTCTCCTCTCCTCTCCTCTCCTCTCCTCTCCTGTCCTCTCCTCTCCTCTCCTCTCCTCTCCTCTCCCCTCCCCTCTCCTCTCCTCTCCTCTCTCCATTCCTCTCTCCCTCTCCCTCCCTCCCCCTTTCTTTTTCTCTCTCTTTCTTCTTTCTTTTCAAGACAGGGTTTCTCTGTGTAATCCTGGCTGACCTGGAACTTACTATGTAGACCAGGCTGGCCTTGAACTCATAGATCTACCTGCCTCTGCCTCCCAAGTGCTGGAATTAAAGGCGTGTGCCACCACACTTGGACTCTCTCTTCTTGAAATCAGGGACATGGGTTCACCCAGAACTGCATTGGTTAGAGTCCAGGCTCTGAATGATCCAACCGAGGGTGGGCGGAGGTTCCTGGACCTTCTGTCTCCTGGCTGTGTGTCTTGTTTTTCTCAGCCTCAGTTTCTTCATCTTCAAAGTGAGTTCCCATAAGAAAGTATTTTTAGCACATGTCTGGACAAGGCAAGGCTCAATGAAGCTTAACCATTATTAATATGGAGATATAGGGTCCTGCAGATGGAGGGGGATGGAGGTGGAATGCTGAGTGCCAGGCAGGGAAATCATATGCAGACTACAGTACAGTGTGGCTGATCCCCACTGGCCTGGCCAGCCTTAGCTCGAACTACTATCCTTATAACAAGCCTTCTGCATCAGCTCATTAAATCTGTTTTTGTTGCTGTTCACCAAGGCCCTGACCCATACAAGCTGGAATTAATCCACAGAATGGCTTAGAGGAAGCTTTAGAATTGAGCTGTGTGGTCAGGGCTGCTGTGGATTAAGGCTGCAATATCTGCTATCTGTCTGATCCTCCTGGTCCCGCCCCCAGAAGGCACAGAGCACCCTCTGTCTCCCACTTGCTCTGTAAGTACTGGTGTGAGTCACATGTCAGCACAGCATAACAGTTCAAACCCTGAATCCATCCATTCCTTTGCACAAAGTATCTCCTACACTCTAGCCTCCGATCCTCATCGGGAGAGCTGGAAGACTAACACCCAGAGAATTTCCTAAGGGAACCCTGCACAGCCCACACTGGTGGTGTTGGCTAGCGGTACAATGGCAGAGCTCCCTGAAGAATTGTCTGGTTCTTTGGAGGCGGGAAAGGGGCTCCAGGCTTAGGGGATTGTGTGGGTATGGGAGCAGCAGAGACCTCACTGGACTCCCTTCAGAATGGAAGGGTGACCTCTGCGTGGCTCTTGGCTTGACATGTTCCTGGGAGACTCAGGGGTCAGTCATGTCCAGGACTGGCATTTTCCTTGGTGCCCAGCACTTTCTGGGGCTGTCCCAGCCACCTTGCTTCCTTGGTTTTCTTGTGAAAAGAAGGGTAGATGGACATCTGTTAGCTCAACACACCAAAGAAGAGTTGACACCTGCAAGAAATGGTTCTGGATAGTCAGAATCCCAGCAATGAAACTAACTTGCTGTGCGACCTTGGACATGATGGCTCTCGGTCTGTTCCTCATGAGGTTTTGTGAGGATTCAGCGTTTAGCACTAAGTTTTAATAAGAGGTAGTAATTAGTATTATCCCTGGCTCAGTTTCCCTTCGTTCCCCTCATGACTGGCATCCTTCACCTCCTCCCGCAATTGCCACGGCACCAGTGGGAAGAAAGTCCTTCTAGAATAGCAGTCAAGTAACAACAGCCCTGCACTGGGTTCCGTGAGAGACTTCACCAGCGCCCACAGCAAACTACAACCTGAGGCCCAAGGACTCCTAAAGTGTGAGAGATGCTTAATATTTTGGCACAGAGCCTCATTCAGAAAGTAGATGAGTTTAATTATAGGAAAATGTAGAATAATGTGATCCTTTCAATCCTAAGACTGTGGCTTCCAGACACCTGCTCCATTCAGGAAAAAAAAAAAAGTTTCAAATCGAAAACACTTTTTCTACAGTCCTTAATCACCACCTCCTTGAAGCTTACAGTACAGAATGTCTCCAGTGAGGAAGTGCATCAGGGTGGCAGGCATAGTCTGAGGAGGGAGGCAGAGCACCTGGGGTGGCCAGGGCCCCTCTCTGACTGGGTTGGATTGGGGCTTATCTAGACACAAGGATAAGTTAATGAAACTTGGTCACGGTCTTGAAAATAGGCACATCCCTTACAGCGACAGGAAAAATGCTTGTGTCAAATTGCTGAGTGAGGGCTGACGAGACAGCTCAGTGGGTAAAGGTGCTTGCCTCCAAGCCTGGTGACCTGAGTTCAATGCCCAGAATCCATGTAAGGTAGAAGGAGACAGCCACGTCCACATGTGGGCCACGGTGGAAGGAGACAGCCACGTCCACATGTGGGCCACGGTGGAAGGAGACAGCCACGTCCACATGTGGGCCACGGTACTCGTGTGCATACACACAATAATAATATCTTCAAAGTTGAGAGAAGAAAAACAAAATATAAGTTCATCTGTGCAAATGGCCCGCATACAGATACAGTGATAACTGATCACAACTTCGTGACTATACTAAAGGCCACTGCATTTTAAAAGGATGAAATTTGAAGTCTGTGCATGGTTCATCTCAATAGAGTTAGGTAGACATTTAACATTTAACAAGGAGTTGCTTATACCAAGAACCTCTTGCAGTTCCGTAGATTTTAAACATGATAAATGCCATATTTAAAATGGAGCAAAAGGTTTGAACTGGCCCTTTACCCAAGCAGGTCCGTGAGTGACAAATGGGACTCCCAGAAACATGTTCAACATCGTGGCCCATTTGGGAGATGCAAATTAAAACCATAGGTGATACTGCCTTCCGCTCACAGAGATATCTGGAGTTCAAATTCCACTACGGCAGCCCCCAACGAGTGCAACTCTGGGTGTTTGAAGGTAGCCACCTGCCTCTCCTGGCCTATGGTGTCTACCCTCTCACCCCAGATATGCACCTGCCTGCCAGGATCAAGACCACACTCATCCATTTAGGCAAGGTAGTGTCTGCTGCCCAGGCAGGGCTTGGGAGGGAAGCAGAGTGACTAAGGCTGATTTGGGGAAGGGCAGCTCCAGGCTCTTTGATTCAGGGATGGGGGGGTGGTCTGTCTGGGGAGTGTCTGGGAAGAGGAAGATGTTTCCCCTCACACTGGGGCAGTGTTATTGCAGGAGCTTGGTGGGTTGTCAGAATCCATTCAAGCAGCTGCAAAGCCACACTGGAGACGAATTTAGAAACAAAACACATTTATTGCCCATAGTTCTGAATGCTGGGATGTCCAGGATCAAGGCACCAGTAGAATCTGAAGGGCCTCATGGAGGCTCAGTCTTGTTTTGTCCTCCCTGGAAGAAAGGGTAAAACGGTGCTGAGGCCAGGCGGTGGTGACACACACGCCTTTAATCTCAGCACTCGGGAGGCAGAGCCAGGCTCTGTGAGTTCGAGGCCAGCCTGGTCTGCAGAGTGAGATCCAGGAAAGGAGGCACCAAAACTACACAGGGAAACCCTGTCTCAAAAAAAAAAAAAAAAGTGCTAACTGCACCTATGAGGGTGGCACTCATTCTCATGCCCTGACTCTGTCCATGAGGGTGGCACTCACTCTCATGCCTTGAGTCCGTTGATGAGGGTGGCACTCTCATACCTTCACAGCTTCCCCTAGGCTGTACCTTTCCATGCTACCACACTGGGAATGGGTTCTGGGCTATGGCTGAGGGAGATGCCAGTATCAGACATGGCAGGGAACAAAGAAGGACAGTGAAGAATGAGCAGGAAGCAGTTATTAAAAGGCCTGAGTGGCGAGGGCTGAGGAAGATTGACGCAGGCCACCTGAGAAGAGTGCAAAGCCTTAAAGGGATCCAGGAGTCACTGAGCTTGAGGACAAAGCATAGGAACCACCAGGGGGTCAGAGCACAGTGCTCCCCCCTCCCCCGAGGCAGAGGGTGCATGCAAAGACACCTGCTTCCACTTTGCAAATGTGTGCTTTCGCGCCTGGCATCCTGGCTCTTGTCCAGTGGGCCACTGGCTGTGTGTCTGAAGGCCAGAGAGAGGCAGGCTGGAGCAGACAGTGTGGAGGTGAGCAACGGGAGCATCTGGAAGCCTCAGGAGCAGAGACACTGCTGAAGAGACAGAGAGAGGGCAGACAGAGGGTCAGGCTGGGGCCAGCTGCTGAGGGGGCACCCATACCAAAGGCTTTCGAAAGGAAAAGGAAGTGGAGCCACCTGTTTCCCAGCCAGCTCCTTGCTGGCTGTGACTTGAGACAGCATAAGGCAGAGAAAAGAGTTGGGGGGATGGTGCTGGCCCCCTAACTGGAGAAGACAGGCCTCACAGAGGTGCCAGACAAAGGAGCTGGTTCTGAGTACCTCACCAGCCTGGTCTCCTAATGGCCCAATCTGTTTTTTGTTTTTCTGTTTTTAAGACTTGGATCAAGTGCTTGTCGTCCAGCAGCCTTCCTGTGTTCTTTCTCCTTAACTCACGGTTTCCAGCTCAGGAAGGTGGTGTCCTGGGACTGAGAGAGCCACGGTCCTTGCCCTGACAGTATTTGCAGACTGCTGGCAACTGTGCTAATAAGTGACTAACAGGGAGTCTAGTGGGATTCTCTGGAACTGTCCAAACGCCTCGTTTTTTTCAGTCCCCTCCCCCACCCGTCTTTCGTCCTACCTCCACATGGCTGGTCCGGAACTCTGGGCTCTTCCTTCCTCTCCCCAGCTGTGCCTCCTTCTTAAGGCTGCTGAGCATTCCTTCCATTGACCATCCGCCCCCCTCTCAGGCCAAGGGCTCTCTGGGCTCCATGCACACAGCAGCCCACCAGAGCGGGGCTGGGGTCCCAGGAACACACAGGCTGCATTTGCAAAGGACAGACTGGTGTCTTTCCATACACACACACACATCTTCTCGGCCTCTGCCTCTGTGAACCAAGGGCCTCAGTGACTTGGTGCCACACTCTACGCCCTTCTCTCTCTCTCTCTCTCTCTCTC
>CABHPR010148269.1:16034-34007 GCA_902168415.1 Peromyscus melanophrys | reverse complement strand
AAAAAAAATAAATTATTGGGGCTGGATGGCTAGCTCAGTCAATAAAGTGCTTATCTTGTGAAAATAAGGACTTGACTTTAATCCCCGGAACCCATTAAGGGAAAAAAAAGTTGGACATACCACTTATAATTCCAGTACTAGAGAGGCAAAGCCAGTGGAAGTCTGAGGCTCACTGGCCAGCACCTAGTCTACTCAACCAGCTCCAGGCCAGTAAGAAATCCTGTCTCAAACAAAAAGGTAGATGATGCCTGAGTGACAACATTCAAGATTGCACTCTGGTCTCCACAAACATTTGCACGCACGCATGCACACATGCACACGCATATACACAAAAATTAAATTACATTTGATAGGCCTATTCTACAGTAATCTTGAAAGCAATAGACTGTCTTAAGTAATCTTCATCAAACAGGTATTTATTAACAACTTACCATGTGAATACAAGACTGAGAGACACAGGGTTTGCCCCCTTGGGGTTCACAGTCTAGTGAGCTAGATGTTAAGAAAATTGGTGCTCACAATCCTGAAGGAATGCTTTGATAGAGGAAGGCATAAGAAGGAAAACACAGGTGTGAGGGTTAGGTGCCAGCACCCCTGTAAACCCCATGCCAGGCAGCATTGACGTCCTTTTTGGTACTCAGAGTGGCAGTTCATAGTTGACTAGATTTTGTTAACAGAAGACTTAATGTGACTGTGCTTTGGGCAACTCCTCTCCCGTGTGAACAGACACAATTTTTTACCTCTTGTTTGCACTCTCAGGAAACTATACACGATTGGTTTTGCAATTCGAGCTTCGGAGGAACGTCCTGTATTTCATTCTGGAAACCTACGTCCCTTCCACTTTCCTGGTGGTGTTATCCTGGGTTTCGTTTTGGATCTCTCTTGATTCGGTTCCTGCCAGAACCTGCATTGGTAAGAAGCTCCCATGAACAAGTTTCTAGAACTAGGTGGATCAGGTGCTTTTTAAAATTCTATCATTATTTTCACTGATGGTTGCAGGGCCATTGTAAGGGCTGGTATCCTGAGAAAGTCCTTCACACAGAGAGAAAAATGGATGCAGAGATAGAAAGATAACATCAGGAGGACTGTATTTTTTTTATTTGTTTTATAGTGACAGATGAGGTGAGCTTGTGTAAACAGTCCACTGTCACTTACTTTATTACTGACTGTCCATCTCTAAAAGAAGACAGAAGATGACATTTAGAAAACTATGTCACTTACATGCAATGGAGATGGAATAAAACAACCCTATTCCAGAAGGTCACAGACTCTTTGAAATGAGATCTGTACTGTTCGTGAGTCCTGTCCCCATTTTGCTGGCTCCTGAGTGGAGCCACCCAGCCAGATAATAGAGGATGACGGGGGTGGGGTAGGGTCAATGGGACACCAGCATGGAACAGCTTCTGCTTTTTTCCCCAGGAGTGACAACTGTGTTATCCATGACCACACTGATGATTGGCTCCCGCACATCCCTACCCAACACCAACTGCTTCATAAAGGCCATTGATGTGTACCTGGGAATCTGCTTCAGCTTCGTGTTCGGGGCCTTACTGGAGTACGCGGTAGCTCACTACAGCTCCTTACAGCAGATGGCGGTCAAAGATAGGGTAAGGATTTAGAGGGCGTTGTCCGCGATCCATCACCTGGGCCATGCGCTGCTCTGAAGGTGATCAGGGCTTGGTTCCCATCCCCAGAGTGATTCACTTTGTTCTAATAAATCTGGTCCCTACTCAGACGGGCACATTTGGAAGTCATGGCGCCCCTGAACCAAGGTTGCTCTTTTCACCAGATAAAATAGGATATCAAAATTAAATTTCCTAACAAAAAACTATTATTCATATGCAACATGAAAGTATAACCATAACAACACGTGTCTAAGAAAAAGCCCAGTATCAAAGTAGACATGCTTAGCTTTCACACATTTCAGATTAATATGTGAATACTACTTAATTCTTTTGATGCAATTTTATATTCTTAAATTATAAAGTAGCAGTTTATGGAAAAAAATGTATGGAAGAAATTAATGTGTAACAAAATCCTTGAGATTCTAACCCAAAACTTTGTTGCCCCAGTGTGGTGCACTGTTTTCTCTTTACAACCTCCTTGAACCTCAAGGTTATTTGAAAACTAAATGTGATAGACATTAGCACAATGAAGCTCAAACTACCATAAAACAAGCAAATGATAGGGATCTGATTCAGAAAAGTGCCACCCTAAGCAATGTGCTCTTAGACCACAGGGGCCTAATAGTGAGCATATGGGCAACCAGAAGAGCTGGGGGCTTTGTCATTGTATTTGGTTGTTGTGATCAATCCAAGTACCAAAGACAAAAGATCATGTGCAGCAGCCAGAGGAGAATATGGATTTCATGTGTTTTCTTCCATGTAGGCTTCCCTAATAACACACACGAATTCAGATTTGTTAGAATGATAGATGAGGGTTGGAGAATTCCCAAGATCTTCTACTGGAGATACCAGTATGTGCCCCAATGCCGGGCATATAACAACAGATGCATTGTGGAGTATATGCTGTATCCTTTACATCTCTCTGGGTATCCTAAAACTCAGTGAAATCAAACCATCATTCTCCTTATTTTATTACTGAGAAATTTGTCCTTCAAGTGGTGAAGCAACTCAGCCAAGACCCCATATTCTGTGTCATGGGCACCTTGTTGGACAGTGGAAATTCCCTAGATTTGCAGGGAACATTGCACCCTGTTTCTATGTGTGTAGCAAAGATCACATGACACAATGGTTTTATATTATCTCTCATGATCTCTTCTCCCTGGAACAGACTAGACCTTTACCAAATACCTACTAGGTGCTTTACACAATTTATGCCACCTAATCCTCCCCTTAGTCTCATGAAGGAGCAATTAATTAATATCATTACCATGCTCCAGAAGAGGAAACCATGTCTTAAAGGGATTTAAGTAACTAAAGTTTCCAGGAGTAACAGACTGATTGCGATTTAAGCCTAGATCCACTACCTTCACAGCACCCTGCTCTTCACAGTATCACCCATGTACATTACTGTGTCCTGTCTTCTAAGCTAACTATTTTCTATGAATCAGGGGACAGTGAAGGAATCAGAAGATGTCAATATTACCAACATCATCAACAGCTCCATCTCCAGCTTTAAACGAAAGATCAGCTTTGCCAGCATTGAAATTTCTGGTGACAATGTCAACTATAGTGACTTGACAATGAAAGCCAGTGACAAGTTCAAGTTTGTCTTCCGAGAAAAGATCAGCAGAATTGTTGATTATTTCACAATTCAAAATCCCAGCAACGTGGATCGGTATTCCAAACTACTATTTCCTTTGATTTTTATGTTAGCCAATGTTTTTTACTGGGCATACTACATGTATTTTTGAGATGACATCGAACTTTTGCATGCCATGTCTTTAAAAGAATAACATAATAATGTTAAAGATAACCTAGGACATGTGTACACACTTTAGCCCAGAAAGCTACAAGTGGGCTAAAATAATGATTATTCTAAGTTGTGTAGAAGTCCTAGAATAACAGGTTCTAAAATGGAATCATTACAAAGCAACCTTTTTCTTCTTTAGTTTTGGACAGACATCCCCACAGAACTCAAGATCAAAAGCCTACTCAGGGCTCTTTGCTCTCTGGGTCCCTGGTCTGCATTCACTGCATAAAAAAATATATATTAAGGGGTTTATTTTCTACAGAATTCATAATGGCATTTACTAAATCTCTGAAATGCTTATAAGATGAATACTTGCCAATTTAGGGAACAACATTTTCTAATTTTTGTTTTTCCTTGAAATGAAGTGTGGGTTCATGTCAATTCACTAGTGGTCACCATACTGCATCAACTCAATAACAGGTGAGTTCTCAGTATTACTTAATAACACAGAAGAATTGTCCCCAAATTCCAGTAAGTCCTACCATTAAGAAATCAAATGTTAATGAATAAAATTACTGGACCAATAAGCTAAAACATAAATCCTTTAATATGGTTCCCCAGACTTGAGGGACTCCTGGAATTTATACCCCTGTTACACATATTGTATTATTTTATTGTTTTACACCTGTAGTCCTAAACTGTGTAAAACACTCTTTTGCCACACCAGGCAAACAGGAGGAGGTTTTGGAACTTATTTTAGGATTCTTAATACAGAATACTGCCATGAAGACTTGCTGGGTCAAGTCTATTTTCTCGTCACCTTTACTCACATACCGGCTAGGTACCCAGTAGACCAGGGTGCTCTGCCAACCTGTCATTTGTGTTGACCACATTGGGGAGCACTTTGCCAGTAGTAGATCCCCTGCATCCTTCCAAGAGGAGCTTTCATCCCCATGCTCCAGTGACCAGGCAGGAGTGATACCTATTAGATAAGGAGCCCTATTTCCCAGATACAAGTAGCTTGTCTTGTACAGATTCTTTTCCCCAATCCTTCTAACTGGACAACTTTTTTTTTGTCCATATATCTTTACTTGCAAGTGTTCATTGCAAAGAGTCATTAGTCTGGTTCCAGGACTCTAGTTTTTGCTACATTATCAATGCTGGGCCCTCACTGGGACTCCCCTTGGATATCTTGTTGTTGCTCAGTGTCGTGGAGATCCTGCAGCTTTGGGTCTGCAGGACCGGTCCCTTCACATGCTCCAGCAGATCGCAGATGGGGTGGATGTTGGGGTGCGTCAACCCATAACCCTGGTTCTGGGCCTGGGTAGTTGCAGGGTTGGTCATCCTGCCAGCTCCTCACCCCCTGCCCCATCCCTATCCTTACCACCAGGGTGAGCTCTCCAGTAGCTGGACTACTTTAAATGGCTTATCCTACAAGCTCAGGAGACCACTGGCCCTGAGTCTTGAATGCTCTGAGCAATTGTAAGACATGCTGCACAATCCACTTGAGTTGTCTTTTCTGAGTTCAGTCAGTGTTACCTTGACCTAGGAACTCACGGGTGCCTCTCCCTCTGCTCCCTGGGACTCAGCTATACCTGGTTCCAACTCCACCTCAATTATTTCAAAGACTCACCATCTTCAGCCCTTTAGCCTCCTTTGCTAATGAATGTGCAGCTTTAACTGCCCTTTCTCAAACAAATCAGACCTACAGATGGTCTTTCTTTTCACTTGCTGCATCCATGGGTTCTCCTCTTTATCATCACGATACTTCTCATGATTCAGTTTCTATGACTTGATTGCCTGGCGCTTAACCATTGTTTCTACTTCAGAACTCTGTGTTCACTGGAATATACTTTGAAGCTAGCTGTAGTTGCACCGTTAGAGTTCTTAGTAAAACCTCTTCATACTTTATATCTGTCATACACATCTTTAAGGGGAGGGGTTAGGAGACGGGAAATGTGGTTGAAGGATTCAATCATATTTGTGATATTTTTATAAAAAGTGTTTAAAATATATATATATATAAAACTTCACTGAGGACTCATGTAAGCTATTGAATAACAACAATTGTAAATATGTGAAACTATAAAATAAATACATCATATGAGCTACAGAGTGGTAATTGTAATGTTAACACGTCCCGTGTACAAAAGATGTAGATTACAGTGCTAACTTTGGAGCCTCCCCCTCCTCCATGCTCATGTCCCCTCCCACCTCAAACAGCACATATACACATTCACACACGAGGAGAAGAAATATCATTTTATAGTGTGAGGGTATACTTTGAGTGAAAAACAACCTTTCGATTTCAGAATGCTGTTGTAGTAGGCAACAGAATTCAAATCCCTAATAAAAACTTATAATTCTTTACATCTGTCCCAAATATTCTGCCTATCCTGGGTATTACCTATACAGACTTTATTCAAAACACTTAGTTTTAGATGAAAACATTAAGAAGAACTTCATCAAATATCCAGATGAATGTAACTAGATGGGATAAGAGATATTCTAAGTCATGGAAGTACAATCTTCGGCTCTCTTGTTATTGAGAATATCAAAAGTCTCCAAGGAGGGAGTTGTGTAAATACAGGAAGGCATTCAATAGCAAGTAAATGTCATAAGGTTTATTTCAAATGGGGGGGGGATGAAGACATGAGCACAGCAGAAAAGAGCTGGAGAGTGCTGCTGCAGACCACAAGCTGAAAAGGAGTAGCCATGCAGGGCCGTCCCACAGGAGGAAAACAATAGTGTGGACCTTCAGTACTGGGCAAGGGCAGTGAACTAGCATCAGGACAGTTGGATGCCTAGGGTTGAGATATAGCATTTCTTCAATGCTGGGCATTACTCTTTCAGGTGGAGGGCTGTTCTCAGCTGCTGGTCCATGGTGAATTTTCATTAGTCCATGATACATTTTGCTGCAAAAGAGCCTTAATTCTTAAAACATACACTTTTTTAAATTGACTTTTAATGTATAGGTAACATGATTGTCTTAGTTAGGGTTTCTACTGCTGTGACCTAATACCATGATCAAAAAGCAAGTTGGGAGGAAAGGATTTATTTGGCTTACAGGTCCATATTGCTATTCATCACTGAAGGAAGTCAGGACAGGAACTCTAACAGGGCAGGAACCTGGAGGCAGAAGCTGATGCAGAGGCCATGGAGGGGAGCTGCTTACTGTTTTGTTTCCTGTGGCTTGCTCAGCCTGCTTTCTTATAGAACCCAGAACCAGTAGCCTAGGGATGGTACCACCCACCATGGCCTGGGCCCTCCCCCATGGATCAATAACTGAGAAAATGACTTCCAGCTGGATCTCCTGGAGGCATTTCCTAGACTGAGGCTCCCTCCTCTGCTGACACCAGCTTGTGTCAAGTTGACACACAAAACCAGCCAGTACAATTACCTACATATAGTTGATATGATTTCTGCACCAGACCAAGGATGTAAAAAGAAAATTTTAAAATGAGTAATTTTCATCAATTTTTAATTTAAAAATCTATATAATAAGGGGGTGGAGAGATGGCTTCTCAGATAATAGCACTTGCTGTTCTTGTAGAGTATTCAGTTTCCACTATCCACACCGTGGCTCACAACTGGCTGTAAATCCCAGTCTTAGGGCAGCTGATGCCTTTTCCTGGCCTCCACAAGCACTACAGAAATGTGATGCACACTTACACGCAGGCAAACACCCATATACATCAAATAAAAGTAATTTTAAAGCCGGAAATAGTGACACACGCCTTTAATCCCAGCACTCACGAGGCTGAGGCAAGCGGATCTCTGAGTTTGAAGCTAGCCTGGTCTACAGAGCAAGCTGCAGGACAGCCAGGGATACACAGAGAAACCCTGTCTCAATAATAATAATAATTTTTTTTGAGACAAGGGTTCTCTATGTTGCCTTGGCTGTCCTGGAACTTGTTCTGTAGACCAGGCTGGCCTCAAATTCACAGAGATCTGCCTGCCTCTGCCTCCTGAGTGCTGGGATTAAAGGTGTGCACTACCACCACCACCACCACCTGGAAATAATAATAATTTTTTAAGAATATCTATATTAGGGGCTGGAGAAATGGCTCAACAGTTAAGAGCACTTGCTGCTCTTGCAGAGGACCCAGGGTTGGTTCCCAGCACCAACATGGTGCCTTATAACTGTCTGTAACTCCAATTTCAGAGGATCTGATGCTCTCTTATGGCCCCTGGAAGCACCAGGCACCACATTCTACACATGAACACATGCAGGCAAAAATCTCATACACATAAAATAAAAATAAATCTTAATAAAAATATGTATATTAAGCCAAGCATGGTGGTTCATGCTGGAGCTTAGTAAGTTGGAGGCCAACCTGGTCTGTACAGCAAGTTCCAGGTCAGCCAGGACTACATAATGAGACCCTGTCTCAAAAAATGTGTAACAATCTTTTTGTAAAGAATAAATATAAACATGTAAAGATAATATATATCAGGTGTGTGTGTGCCAGTGTATTTGGTTTAAAAACCATTGAGTCTAATTCTGGCCCATACTTTTAAAAACAATGTATAGAAGTAGTAAAAGAGAAAAATGTCAAAACTGATTAAAATTATAAAAAACAAGTCCAGGAGCTTTGCACCTTGAAATGCAAGGCTGAGTGGCTGTGACTGTCATTATTAGGTTTTCTGGAGTGGTTTTGTAAGGGGCAGGCTTCTCTACTGTTTACCTGAGTCAGTGAAAATAGGCATAAGTGAACGTACAAGGAAGTCTAATTGTTTAGAAGGAAGAAAACTTGCTAGTTGGATAACAAAATACTCAGATTTGCCATCTGGAAACTTCCTTTGGGAATAAACAATAATAGACAACCATCTCTTCCCTTTGATTTTACCATCAGCCTGCCATAAGCAGATGGCTTATTCTACCAGGTAATCTTGGGAGGTTTGTAGATGCAGAGAGATGCTTCTCAGTGATGAAAATTAAAGTCTCATACAAAGCACTGCTAACACAGAAGCAAATGCTTATGAATATTCCTGGCAGCCCAAGAGGTTGAGTGTCACAATTGTGATTTATTTGGGCAGACTTAGAGTGGGGTGGTGTGGCTCACAGCTTTCAATCTAGTCTATTTATAATAGCGCCTTTCCAGAAACTAGAGAAAGGACTATTCTGTTTGGAAAATTGAACAGAAATTTAAAAATATCTGCATAGCTGAGTGTTCATCTGCATCCCTATGACCATTGAGGGCATATGAGTTTATAAGCATGCTGTCTATTCTTCTCCACGTGAAGACAAGCCAATAGCCAAGAGGTCTTGGAGGTTGGGTGGTTCATATCTTTGTTCCATGGCCTGCTTCCTTTTCAAATACAGGCGGGTGGATGTTGTTACTAAGATCCTCAAGAATGTCTAGGGAGATGTCTTACCATGCAATCATAAAGATACGTATTCAATCCTCGGAACCTACGCAAAAAGTCTGACATGGCCACATCCTCTGATAACCCCACATCTGTGAAGAGTGATGCAGAAATAGAAGGATTTCTAGGACTTCCTGGCTACTACCCGGTTTCTGGTTCAGTGAAAGACCGTGTTTTAAGGGACTAAGACAGAATGGCAGAACAGGACACCATACACACACACACACACACACACACACACACACACACACAAGCCAAGTGTGATGGCTGTAATCCTAGCACTGGGCAAGGCGAGACAGAAGCCAGTCTAGCTGAATTAGCAAACTCTGGGTTCAGTGAGAGACCCTGTCCAGGTTCAGTGAGAGACCCTGTCTCAAAAAAGTAAGGTCTTGGTGCACAATTGAGAAAGATACCCAATATTGAACCTCTGGCCTGCACATGCACACACACAAATGTACATACACTCCCACACAAATGCATGCATATACACACATGAACATGTACACATACATACACATACAAACCAAAAAAAAATTCCCAAAGAAATAAGATTTCATATTTCATTGCTAGACTCTTCTTCTTTACCCATCAGTCTCTCTACTTTTTAAGGTCTGAATCTGAAATGTTCCCCCCAAAGGCTCATATTTTAAATGGTTTTTTCCCTAGTTGGTGGCACTACTTTCAAAGGCTGGAAAACCTTTAGAAAGTAGGACTTATCTGGAAGAAGTAGGTCCCTAGGGGTAGCCTTTTAAAGGTTATACTTGCCACCAGTTACAATCTGGTATCTACTTTTTGTTTGTTTGTTTTTTAATGTGTTTGGATGTTTTTCGTGTGTGTGTGTGTGTGTGTGTGTGTGTGTGTGTGTACACCATGGAGGCCAAAAGAGGCCACCATATCTCCCAGAACTAGAGTTACAGCAGTTGTGAGCTACCACAAGGATGCTGAGAATTGAACCCAGGTCCTCTTGAAGAGCATCCAGTGTTCTCTCCTGCTAAGCCATCCCCTAGCCCCCTGCTCTCTTCTTCTTGGTACACTGTCGAATATGAAACTGGCACATGCACTGACCACCAACTCTGCCTTGCCTTCTCCACCATGAAACCTTCTAAAACCATGAAGAAAAATAAATCTTTTCCCTCTTCCATGGTTTCTGTTAGGTATTATGATCACAGCCACACGAAAGTAATTAATATACTACATTAGTTAACATACTTTGGAACTCCCTTTTATCTCTTTTCTATACAATTGTGTATAAAAAAGAGAGAGCAGTAAGTCTGGAGCTGCTATCCTTAGCATGCTGTTTGTAGGGTGAGCCCTTGGCTGACATTGGGGAATCTGGGTTTGGGGAAAGTTCCATCATCCTCTAGCTGATGAAAGCAGCTTAGCTTAAGGTACCTAAGTCATCTGCCAAAGCCATGAGTTCCTCTCAGGAGTCTAGAATGTTGGTGCAAGGTAGGCAGAGGTACTATGTGACTGACAGCTGGCATAAGTCAGGGGCATGGAGTTTAACGAGCATCATAGGGCACACCATCTCCTAGTTGCCAGAATTCTACACCAGAGTAAGTAAGCAGGTACTGGCTGATTCCACTGGTGGGAGGGGAGCTCTTATTTCCTCTGAATTGTGCTCCATGGTCCTATTCCCTTTGCTGACTTTCCTGTGAATCCTCTTGCTTAAAAAAAAAAATATACCCATGCATGCACCCATATGCTGAGTCTTGTGAGTTCTCCTAGAAAATTATTCACCCTGGAGGTGGTGTTGAGGACTTGGACACACATGCTTTGAAGCCATGCTTCCTGAATCTGGCTAACCATAAGACCCACCAGTGCAGCTTTGTATGCAACAGATCCCAGAGTCTTAGCTTAAGACCCATATAATTCAAAGCTTTCAGTGTGTGTGTGTGTGTGTGTGTGTGTGTGTGTGTGTGTGTGTGTGTGTGTGTGTAGATGCCAAATGCCTCTGTATGAAAGGAAAACAGCTGGAAGAGAACTATTTCCAGAGAACTTTTCAAGGAAGGATCATACAATGTGTCGCCACATAGAAGAGTCTAGCTGAATACATGAATAATGTATGGAGCAGGTGGGAAGCAGAGTTTTTTTTCCTTTTGTCTCACTGAATCTTTTATGTCAGTGTCAAGAAGGAACAGGCAAATGTCTATTTCTGAAAAGGCTATAATATGACAAAGTGGCATCCATTGATAAGACTGTGATTGAAGAGTGAGGCAGATATACAGGGTGGAGTTGCTCTTCATCACAATCCCCAGTGTTTGAGATACTGAGTTGTAAATCAAGTGAAGGAACAGACAGACAGCCCAGGTGAGCCATGCAGCCAGAGTTTGGCTTTTACAGTGGGTAGGAACAGTAGTTAGCTAGAATAGCTTGTGGATACCTCTTGAGGAGGTCAAGTGTGCAACTCCAAAGCTTCTTTTAGAAAATGACAGGGAGGCTATTAAATGTGAATGAGGAGTGTAACTGAGAAACACGTGTCCTTCAGATCTGTGACCAAAGAGGCAATCTCCAAACACTGATTCCTTTCTTATTCTTATGGCTTCTGGTCGTTTGACCTCAGTTCATTCTGTACTTCACCAAAGGCAAAGGCCTCACAATCTGGATTGTATTGTGCAGGTCACCTTGTGAATTCAACATTTGTTTAATTCTTCAAATATTACAGGATGCTTTGAAGCTGGTCTTTTGGGTTGAACACTTTCACAGACATCTTTAACAAACAAAAAATATGGATATGTCCTCATAAAATCCAGGGCTGAGGCACCGACGATGAATAAAGAATTTCTAAGAGGGAGTTCTTAGAGAAGTAGGCAGATCTATCCCTGATGGATTTTGCTTTTCAATAACAAGTTATTGAACCAATTCACCAAAATGTATCTTGAAGAATCAAAAAAGCTCTCATTCATAAATCAAATCGTGTCTATGGAGTCGAACAAAGGAAACAGAGAGGATGACAGTGGAAACTGATAACCACAGGTGTCACCAATAAAAGTTAGACTCAGATGCCGTGGCATTTAAAGCCACAATCTTTAGAATGCAATAATAAAGTGAATTTTCAAAATGTAAAGAAGTCCCAGGAGAAATTATCCATTTAAAAGGATATGAGATGTGTACCTTTTCTGGATTTGTACATTGCTTACATCCTAACAAAATGTTCTAATCCATTTCACAGTGGGATTCAAAGGCAAATTCTCCACAAGGGAAATAGAAGTTTGTTTTTTATCTACTGTAGTAATTTAATATAATTTATCAAGTTATTTTTTTCCACAAAGAATTCAGCTGCATACCCTTTCACACTTATCCCAAAAGACTAATCCAAGCTTAATTTAGTGTAGAAGCCCAGAAATGAGAGTCAGGAGACCTGGTCTCTGTCATTAACTTAATCTCTATTTGCCTAAGTTTCCTAATATGTCAAATGAGACAAAAGCATTCCCTCGTACTATTTCACAGGTTTGTGGTAGGGTTAAAAATGAGATTAAAAAATATGAAGGTGTTTTGGAAACATGACATAAATCATATAAATTGTTCCTAATTAATTGGTCATGTGATCACACACACACATTATACATTTCTAGAAAGTTAGACTTCAGAGATAGCTTGGACATCATTAAGTTCAACCAGTTTATTGGCCATACAAATAAATGAGGGTCAGAGATCACAAGTTACATCCCAGATCAAACACTGCACAACCGGGTCTAGAAGCCATGTCACCTAAACCCAGTATTCTTTCCAGTAACTCCCATCACCTCCCCCAAACGATTCCATGCATGCAACTCATGCTCTGCCTGCAAAGAACCAAGGTTGTAAGACTGCAGTATATCAGTGTGAGGAAAAGCTACAACCCCATGGAGACACAGTGCAATTACGCATTCCCTGTGGCTCCACAGTCCCTCTCAATCTGCCAGAGCTATTCTACCTCAGAAGCCAGAGGTATCTCTGGACTCTTTGCCATCAAACACACCATTCTTCTCCCCAAAGGAATTTTTAAAGACTTTTTTTTTAGCATAGAGGAGCCAGCTTTTCACCCCTTGCCTCTAAAACAACCTGCACAGAGATCACAAAAATATCTTCAGCCTGGCATAGCAGCTCCAAAAATACAGTGTGCAAGAACATCCTATTCCATTACTACAGAGGGAAAAGCCTAAGAATGTTCAGCACCATGCAGGTGATTGTTTTAAAAATGTGTTTGTTGTCTATACAACACCAGCAATGAATCGTCTGCATTCTTAAAGGTAAGCTGCATGTTCTGACACTGCAAATGGTGGTTAAAGGTATTTCAAATTATCTCCCATTTGCTTACTGTATTAAACAAGAGAGTACATAAAAGGCAATAAAGTTATATCTTTATCAGAAAGAGCATATGGTGCTTTGGCAAGCGCTGTGCTAACATGCCATTGTCTGCTCAAAGTTTTATAATGTTTTCCAGATAGAACACAGGCATAAAACAACCCGGATGCAGTTTGCTGAGGGACTACATTAAGAACGATCGCCATAATACAGTCCATCAGCGGTTTCTCATTTTGCTTCTTCCCCAGTATTTTAGACAGACTTGATGTTGTGAGTTACATAAAGCAACAGTCCAGGGTGCAGGGGCTCTAGTCAACAACAATTTATTAAAAGCCAACCACATACCAGGTACCTCCTCTGCTCTATCTCTTATTCTGACTCTAACCCTCTAAGATAGACACTATTAACGCATTTTACAAACAGGGAAGCAGTACCCAAAGGTTATATACATGGAAAATGGCAGAGCTGGGATTTGAACCTCGTCTGTTGGGACTAGAATTCTATCCAGCACGTTTATTTACCTAATTCTTACAAGTTGTTAGAAGTCTCCCAAATATGCATCTGAGTTAGACAATAATACGAATGAAAGGAGGGCAAACAATAGGAGCACATCTCCTTCTCTTCCTTCTCCTTCCTTAGACATGCTCGCTGAACTTACCCTCCCAAAGCAGTAGCTCATCAGGTTGATATGGAAAAACAAAGTGACTCTGTGAGGAACTCAACCGTGGACCGGAGCCATTGACCTGAGTCCACATGGGTTTAAGTCTGGGTCCTGCCCTCCATCACAAAGTTGTGTGGCCTGATTTAACCTCTTTCAGCTTTATTTCCTTCTCTGTAAAGAAGGGGGTACACCCTCACGGGCTTCAGTGATACAACACGTCTGATGCACACAAAGATGAGAGGTGTGCTGAACGCTCGCTGCCGCTGCTCCCAGATGCTGCTGGGTGAGCAGTAAATGATGGCTCTTTTATTGGGACTTTTGCTGTATAAAAATAAAAGACACATTATCGGCAAAACAAAACCAAGCTCACAGGTTCCCGTTTAACTGGTTTTTGTTGGCATCTAACGGCTCCACTCCTCTTGATTTAAGAGCATCTTAAAAACAAAAAGTGGGTATCAAGCACCAGGTTTCTATTTCCAAAAACAGATGCTCTCTTTTTTTGAGGCTCAGCAAACACTAAAGTCAGTCTGACAGCTTAAAATAAAACCCATTTGCTTTCTCTTGACAGTTGAAGTAGAAAATGAATGCCACTAACAGTGAGAAGAGTTCCTAGAATTTCTAATTAGTATGTCAGTCTCTAAACTGCACATCCCACACTTTTGTATTTTCATATACTAATCTTTCAACCCTCATTTACAGCATTCCCAAACTCTTCTAAAATAAACAGATGACGACAACAACAACAAATACTTACAAGGTCTCCTGAAAATAAAACAGCAGCCTGGCCACATGCAAAGTTGAAATGGTGACCAATTTGCATGACTTTTCTGCCCAAGGAAAATCTAGGAGACTTGCAGCCCTTTTTGTTTGTTTGTTTGATTTTTGGTTTTTGAGACAGGGTCTCTCTATGTAGTCCTGACTGTCCTGGAATTTGCTATGTAGGCCAGTCTGGGCTTGAACTCATTTCTATGAGTTCTATAAATCCTCCTGCCTCTGCCACCCAAGCGATGGGATTAAAGGCATGCACCACCATGCCTGTCGAATCTTTTTGTTTATGCCTTACTGCAGGAGAAAATGCACATGTCCTGAGAAAGAAAGCACTTACATTAGTCTGTTCTTGCATTACTATAATAAAATACCTAAAGCAGGCTAACATTCTGAAGAAATGAGGTTTATAATCAAGGGTGCTGGAAGCCCAAACAGCAAGGTGGGGCTCTGGCACAGTCCCCACCTTGGATGCATCATCTTATGGTAGATGGCTGTGGTGGGAGCATCTTAAAGAAATCGATCACACCAGAAAGCAGGAAGCACCAGACATGGTGCTGGCACATGCCTTTAATCCCAGCACTCAGGAGGCAGAGGCAGGTGGATCTCTGTGAGTTCGAGGCCAGCCTGGTCTACAGAGTGAGTTCCAGGGCAGCCAAGGCTACACAAAGAATCCTTGTTTCAAAAAACAGAAAACAAACCAAAAAAGCAGGAAGCAAGAGGGTGACCTTGCTTGGTCTTACTCTTAATAAAACTCGCTCTCACTTGAGCATAAGATTCCTTAATAGTTTTGAAGAGCAGTTTCCCCAGTTCATCCAAGGACTTCCCATCAGGCTCTGCTGCTCAAAGATCCCACCTCCCAACACAGCCACACTGACAGCTTGCTTCCAATGCATGGTCTTTAGTGGCCACACTTAACCCATATACAAACCATAACACTTTAAGATACCTTGGGGTAAATGAAGAAGGGATAACATTTGGACAGGAAAGTAGGAAAAGGAAATGAGGCTACTGACTGACAAGAGCCAGTGTAAAGTTCTGCACTGAAAGTTAAAACCCACAGTTTACAGTAAGTCAAACAGAAGTCATTATGAAAGGTTTTGTTAAATATCACCCACTAATCTGGGTCCTGAGAGGGTTAGTTTTTGTTTAATTTTCAGTTCCCAGGGAGGCATTTTTATCTGTCCTGTGCAGTTCAAGTCTGTTTCATAAACTACAGTGATATCAATGCAAGAGAGAGTTCTATTAGAACCACATTGATACTGTATGAAACATGCTTTGGAAAATACTGAGATACAGTCTTTGCTAAAAACATGCTGAGAGCTGCTGGTAGCAATGGCTTTACCAGAGGCCATAAGAAAATACAGTAGATGGCAATTGATAGTTCAGGTGTCAACCCACCAGATGAATATCTCTCTGATAGAGGAATCCTGTCAAGCAAGGCTTATAGGACCACAGACTCTGAAAACTGGTTGCTTATGTCTGTAATTTTTCTCATGTGCCACTACATTTCTTTCCTAAAAACAACTATGGGTATTTTTCCCACAGCTTGTGTTTTTATCTCATGAAAATATTCCAACTTTGGGCACATCATGTAGCTGTGGATGGTCAGGAAAATGATTTTTGCTTAAGCTGTATAATTCTGGATGAATAGAAATAATACAAGGATATTTTTCATAATTGGCATAAGAAAATAAAAGTATTCTCAGTCACAAAGACAACTAATTTTAGACTTCAGAACAAATTCAAAACAAACTAGCTACCCCTGCAGAGAATACACAAGAACAAGTTCCCAAGTGTCTGTTAAAGCAAGGTCAGGCATGAAGCAACTCTGATAACTTCCTGCAGCAATTGACTTTCTGCAGGTATCCCTACCACTCAAGATTTAGGCAACTGTTTATTGTTTAAGTCCTGAATTTCAATGTCACTTTCTGTCTGGGAACCCTGACCACTTAGAGCTATGTGCATGGCCAAGCGTTACTTAATAGCTTGTTAGTGAGACCTCCCTAGCCTGAGAGAAACTGTGTGACTTATCATGTGTTATGAGAATGTGTCAGACCCTGTATATGTAACTTAGAATTGTCCAGAGTTTGACTGTTGAAGTGTGTGTGTGTGTGTGTGTGTGTGTGTGTGTGTGTGTGCACTAAAAGGGAGATGTAGCTGAGTATGTAGAGAGAGAATGTGTGGAGATTGTGTGGAGATACGTGCTGTGTAGAGATAGATGGAAGAGAGAGCTATGTAAATGAGATGTATAGCTATGTAAAAAGAAATATATGGCTGTATGGTATTGTTGGTTGTTTTTGCTCTTTTGGGGGGCCCACCACCCAGCTCCCAAATAAATCACACAGAGGCTTATTCTTAATTATAAATGCCCAGCCTTAGCTTGGCTTGTTGCTAGCCAGTTTTTCTTAAATTATCCTGTCTGTCTTTGCTCTCAGGGCTTTTATCTTTTTCTCTATTCCTGTGTACCTTTTCTTTCCTTCTCACTCTGGGTCTGGCTGTGTAGCTGAGTGGATGGTCCCTGAACTCCTCCTCCTTCCTCTCTTGTTCCTTGAACTCTCTCCCAGATTTCTCCTTGCATATATTCTCTCTGCCTGCCAGCCCCGCCTATCCTTTCTCCTGCCTTGCTATTGGCCGTTCAGTTCTTTATTAGACAGTCGGGTGTTTTAGACAGGCACAGTAACACAACTTCACAGAGTTAAACAAATGTAACATAAACAAAAGTAACACACCTTAAAATAATATTCTACACCAGTGTGGAGAATGTAACTGTGTAGAGTGTAACTATGCAGAGACAGACAGACCTTCAGAGAGGATTTTTCAAGATGAAGTAAAAGAGAAAGTAACCATTAGAAAGTGTGTTTCCTTATTTACCCCTCACATAGAAAAGTCTAGCCCTCATTGCATTCATGGCTTTTTTTTTCCTTGCTTTTTTTTTTTTTTTTCCATACCCTGGTGCTGCCTGGAGGCTGGCTCCTCACAGGCATTGGTGAAAACATATTTGGGACCAGATGTTTTTTTAAATGTTTAGATACTAAAGAAATACTCACATGTAACTCTTTCTTAAAACTTAACAAGACAAAAGATACGTGAAAGTCACAGCTTTCTGGCTTTAAGTCTTTGAACCCTAACCTCTCACCTGGGGTGAGGTACTGGACTTGGTAGCATCAGAGAATGGAGCTTGCAGGTGACCCTGATGCAGCCTGTAGAAGAATCGAAGCACAAGACATGGCAATGCTGAACACTTAGTACTTCATGTTTTGAAAAGTGGTGCCATAGAATGGAGAGATGTTCAGCAGGTGAGAGCATGCACTGCCCTTCCAGAGGACCTACTTTGAGTTCCCAGCACCAACACTGGACTGCTCAGAAGCCACCTATAATTCCAGTTCCGAAGAGGTCTAACACTTCTGGCCTCCATAGGCACCCATACTCAAATGCACATGGTGCTTCTGTTGGCACACACATACACATTTGTAGCTAGAGTTTTCCTGCCGGGCCCACAGTCAGGACAAATC
>CABHPR010148269.1:0-16024 GCA_902168415.1 Peromyscus melanophrys | reverse complement strand
ATTGACCAATAAGCAACATGTTTGACATACAGACCATCCCACAGCACACATTATTTAAAATAAATCTTCCTTTAAGTGGAGCCACCTGTATTTGATGGTTTGCACAGTTGTAAATTAGACTTCTCTTCTCCCCTTCTTCCTTCAAATGATTTAGGAGTTTGCTAGCACTGCCATAACAAAGTTCCAAAGATGGGGTGACTTGAAGAATGGAAATTTATTGTCCCACAATTCAGTTCATTAGTTATGATAGCTAATGATTGTCAACTTGATAAGATCCAGGATTACCTAGGAGACAAGCCTCTGGGTATGGCCCTGGGAAGTTATCTAGGCTAGGCTAGTCTCTGGGTCTGTGTGGGTGAGGTGTAGCTAGAGTTTTCCTGCCGGGCCCACGGTCAGGATAAATCTCTTTCACCTGCCAGTCCCACAGCCGCTCAGACCCAACCAAGTAAACACAGAGACTTATATTGCTTACAAACTGTATGGCCGTGGCAGGCTTCTTGCTAACTGTTCTTATATCTTAAATTAATCCATTTCTATAAATCTATACCTTGCCACATGGCTCGTGGCTTATCGGCATCTTCACATGCTGTTTGTCATGGTGGCGGCTGGCAGTGTCTCCTCAGCCTTCCACTTCCCAGAATTCTCTCCTCCTTGTCCCGCCTATACTTCTTCCTGCCTGACCACTGGCCAATCAGTGTTTTATTCATTGACCAATAAGCAACATGTTTGACATACAGACCATCCCACAGCAGTGAGGGATTATCTAGATGAGGTTAATTGACATGAGAACACCTGTCCTGAATGTGGGCACAGCAGCCTCTTGTGGGCTAGGGTCCTAGACTAAATAAAAAGGAGATACTCGGGAGTTTCCTCTCCACAGATGCACTATGACCAGCTGCCTCAAACTCAGCTGGGAGGCAAAACAAACCCTTCCTTCCTTAACTTGGTTTTGTCGGGCATTTTGCTCCATCAACAAAACAAGTGTCTAATACTGTGAGGATGAAGTCCATGATCCAAGGTGTTGGCAGGGTAGGTTTCTCCTGAAACCTCTGTCCTTGGCTTGTAGTTGACCGCCTGTGGTAGTCTGAATGTAACTGGTCTCCATAAGCTCATAGGGAGTGGCACTCTTGGGAGGTGTGGCCTTGTTGAAGGAAGTGTGTCACTGTGGGAGGAGGCTTCCAAGTCTCTTTTGCTTAAGCTTTACTCAGTGTCACAGTCCACTTCCTGTTGCCTGGTGATCAAGATGTAGCCAGCACCATGTCTGCCTGCATGCCACCATGGTCCACGCCATGACGATAATGAACTGAACCTCTGAACTGTAAGCCACCCGAATGAAATGTTATCCTTTTTAAGAGTTGCCATGGTCATGGTGTTTCTTCACAGCAATAGAAACCCTAGGACACCCATCCTTCTCCTGTGTCTTCACCCAACTGTTGGGAAATATTATTTTAAGTTGTATTACTTTTGTTTATGTTGCATTTGTTTAACTCTGTGAAGCTGTGTTACTTTGCCTGTCTAAAACACTTGATGATCTAATAAATAACTGAATGGCCAATAGCAAGGCAGGAGAAAGGATAGGCAGATGGAGAGAATAAATAGAAGAAGAAATCTGGGAGTAGGAAGAAGAAAAGAGATGGAGGGATGAAAAAAAGTAGACAGAGAAGGAGGAGGACCCTGTGGCCAGCTAGCCAGCTACACAGCAAGCCATGGAGAAAGAAACAAAGAAAGCTATACAGGAATAGAGAAAGATAAAAGCCCAGAGGCAAAAAAATAGACAGAATAATTTAAGTTAAGGATAGCCAGCAAGAAACAAGCCAAGCAAAGGCCAGACATTTATAAGTAAGAATAAGCCTCTGTGTGATTTATTTGGGAGCTGGATGGCAGACCCCCTAAAAGAGAAAAAAACAAACAACACCCAAGATCTTCCTTTTAAATTTATTCTATATCTAATTTTTTTTTTCTTACAAGAACCCTGGGCATTGTGGATTTGGACCCACTTGAATGTCCTTGTTTCCATTTAAACATCCTTCTACAGGCCTGATCTCTGAACATAGTCAGAATCTTAGGTAGGAACGGTTAGGACTTCAGCATCAACTCTGAATATAGCTTCTTTCATTAATCTCTCAAAAAGCTGAGCAGTTGCCTCTGGGTCCTGTTTAATTTTCTGCGTTATGAAAACAAGAAGGAAAAAAACTTAGGCACTCTGCTAAGTTATCCGCTCCCCTCCTTCAAGCCCAGTTTGGGTTTGTTTTTATTGTTTTTAGTCTAACCATTTAGCTCTTGCTGTGTTTCCCCAACTCAGAATGCCTCTGTTCCTTGGCCTTTAACACCACTCCCTTCCTTTCCAGAGAGCTGCAGAGCAACATGGTACTTCTCTGCAGACTCCCAGGATCCATTTTGAGGGGTCTTTGTAATGTCTACTGAGGAACCCACCTGACTCCATTTTGAAGGCAGTAGCCATAAGTTTCTGTGCCTGTTTCTTGGAACCTGACCTACCCAACCCATGACCTTGATTTGTTTTAGGGAACACTCAGCCCCATAACTCTCTCTAATCATATGGCAACTACATAGTGATGTGATGGCTGTTTTGTTGTTGGTTTTTTCATTGTTTGGTTTTTGATTTTTCAAGACAGAGTTTCTCTGTCTATCCCTGGCTGTCCTGGAATTTGCTTTGTAGACCAGGCTGGCCTCAAACTCATAGAGATACACCTACCTTTGCCTCCCAAATTCTGGGGTTAAAGGCACAGGCCACCATATTCAGCTGGCTGATTTTGTTTGGTTGGTTAGGTTTGGGGAGCATGGTTTTGTCTTGTTTTTAGATTTTTTTTCTTATTTCCTTATTGCTCCATTGTCTTCTATAAACCTGCTTTGCAATTACTTGTGATTTTACTCCTTAAAAGGGCCCTAAGAAATGGGTTCAGAGCTGCTCTCTTTAGCCCAATTTAGGAGGCAGTCACTAGTCAGCTCTCGGGTACACCCCAATAAAAGTCAAGGTTGCTTCAAACCTGGCTCAAAATTGTGATAGTGGTTTTATTCTCCCCAGTGGGGTTAACACCACCTAATCTTCCTTTCCCGGACCCAGCAATTCCCTCTCCCAACACATTGCAGAGATTTAAAACCCACAGAACCCCAAGGATCGCCCCAATACTGTTGAATAGAATAAGCTCTCAGAGCTGGAATGAAGAAGGCCATCCGAAGTGAGATGGTTGTTGTGACAGTTAGTGTGTAACTGGCCCCATAATCTCATAGGGAGTGGCACTATTAGGAGGTGTGGCCTTCTTGGAGTGAGTATGGAGGAAGTGTGTCACCATGGGGGCGGGCTTTGAGGTTTTCCTCTGCTCAGGACACCACTCAGTTTTTCAGTCAGCTTCCTGTTGCCAGTGTAGGACTCTCAACTACTCCAGCACCATGTCTGCCTGCACACCACCATGCTCCCCATCAGGATGATAGTGGACAGAACCTCTGAAACTGTAAGAGAGCCACCCCAATTAAACGTTTTCTTTATAAGAGTTGCTGTGGTCATGGAGTCTTTTTTCACAGCAATAAAAACCCTAAGACAGCTGTCTTCAGGGGTGGGACAATATTTGTCAGCAGAGGCCTCATACCTAACACAGCCAGGGCTATTGTCCTTAAACTATGAATAATGGACTTTGGCAGTAGCTTTCCTCAGAACTGGAACCTAGCTGGAGGACATGGCAAGGTACTGGATTTCTATAAGGGAAAGCAAGAGACTTTCCCCACCTTTTAAATTACCTGGTTATGGGATAGGAATCATAAGGTAAAAGGAGGTATGGAAAATTGCTCTTTAATGGATCTGACCTTCTTGGAACTATGTTTTAGGGACAGATAACTTCCCAATGAGACCTTTTATAATAAAGCTTTCATTGCTTTCAAAAATATTAACTTTTGCAGTTCTTCCAGGTAGATCAAAAGGACCCTGCAGTTACAGTTACAATATCCTAAAGATTTAGCTTCTCCATAATAATAGGTAAGAGCCTTAGCATTGCCACAGGCCAAAACTATATTATTTGAAATGAAAGCTTTCATAAATATCCAACTATGAAGTCACTATCTATCAACTGCTGTTATATAAACAGGATGGAGCTAAGTCTCCCACATGTCAATACTGGAGCTGCCACAAAGAATGATTTTGTGTCCAAAACTCACAAGTGAAACAAGCCCTTGCTCTGTCAGCCAATTTGGGGAAGTCAAGTTTGGTTTGGATAGTCGGAGAGTAGGAAGATCCAAGTAAGGAGGTTTGGTAGGATTTCCCTTTTGCCAAAATGGTGACCCTTACTTGGCCTGGATAACTTCCCCTGGGCAGTAGACTAAATCCTTTGTAAGAGCACTGCAGTATCCAGCAGCCCACTGCTTCCTTCTACTTTCAGAGTTTTCTCCATATGCCTGGACAGAGAAAAGTCTGGGATTTCCAGAGCCAAATTCCCTTGCCTATCCCAAACAGCTTTTTTGGAGCGGCCCTCACAGCACACACTGACTTACTTCTCTGAGTACTCCAGCACCTGGTTTAACAGTTATGTTCAGGGCAGAAATGCCAATTGGAGATAGGTGGATTGTTCTTCAGAGAACAATGCTACAAGCAGTGTGAAAACATCAACAGATGCACTTGTAAGAACAATAGTTACTTGTTAATAATAACAGCTTCTCACATTTCCTGTTCCAAGTCCTGGAACACGACAGCCATATATGTGTTTGATAATCTGTGCTTCAAATCGTAATTCCTTTTTTCGAGTCTGAGATTTTTAAGCAGAGAGGGACCAAGATTTTGACTTTAAAAAGTGAATGCAACAGTCACTTTCTCTGTGAATAAAAAAAAAAAAAAAAGAGTGAAAAGGAAGAACATGACTGATCCTAGGTATGATGGAGGAAAAGGTTTACTGTTGATAAAAAGGGAGATCATAACTAGAGGCAAGGACATCTGGGAGAGTCCAGAGTCAGCATGACCCTTAGTAGGGCCATGTGAGGAGGGGGGGGGGGGAGCCAGAGGAATAAAGGGTAAAGGAAAAGGGCCGGGTCACCAAAATGGCTAGATTGTAATAGTGAAGGGCAACTCTAGGAAGAGCAGTCCAGCCCCAGGACTGGAGAAGTTTAGGGTAGGGAGTAGGGTATGCCAGCTATACCCTGTAACTGTTACAGTGTAACGGGTAGACACTGAGGAATGCTGGGAGAACCTAGCCCCAGGTCCACTTTGATGTGTTAAATCGATGCTTCAGCTATTTGCCCTGGATTTGAGACCTAACACTCTGTTAGGCTCACAGAGGCTTCCTAGCTAGACCTTACTCAGGGTCAGAGAATCTGAGCTTGCTTTACCCAGCAGGGCTGCATAAGGAGATGATTTGGCCACGGGCATATTTACCAGGTGTTTGGAAGGGTCTACACTTGGCTGAATGGTGTGCTTTGATCTTGCAAGGGGGAGGTCTTTTGCCTCTCCCCTTGGCATATTATAAAAAGCCCTTTTGAATAAACCTCTGGGTGGCCGGGTATTGATCCAGGGCCCTCCTGAAGCTATCCTGTGTCTCTTACTTGTTGTTTCTTTTTAGCTACTATTTTCTTATTCCTCTCTCCTCCACCCAAGAACCCTTTGAAAGGTGGGAGCAGGTTGGAGCTGTTCTCCCACAGACTCCCACACACATATTACAAGACTTGCAGAAGAAGCCTGGAATCATGGTTAATACTAAACCTACATAAACTATTTTCTTCCAATACATACCTGTGATAAAATTGATTTTACAAATTAAGTTTAAGGATAACAATAATAAAATGGAACAATTATTGTAAGCATTACAGCTCGGATGGAAAGGTATCCTGGCAGTCGGGAGCCAAGGCATACCACAAAGTCACTATAAGCGCTCTGGCGGAAGTGTTACAGTTCTGCTGGGGGAAGTGGAGGTGGGTTTCCTCGATTTCCTCAATGCAAGTGTAACAACTCTGCTCTGGCCTGTTCCTGAGAAGGGTGGGTTTCCCCAGTGAAAGTGAAGAGGACCGACAACTCATATAGAGGCAAAGGTGTGATTTGTCTTGCGTGTGGCTGGGCTGAGTGTGCAAGGGGTGGGAGAAGGGATGGGCACATGGTGGAGTCTGGAAGGGGTGGGTCATTGTTCTTTTGATGTAGTCATCTTTATTTCCTTCAATGGATGTATTAGAATCTGCCATTATTCATCTACATGTTTATTTTTCTATAGTCTGCCTTCTCCTTGACGGCAAGGCCTGCTCAGAGAGTCTCCAAACAAAGGAAAGGTGCCCAAAAAGCCCAGTTCCACATTCTTGGTGAATACCGCAACTTCCTCCCCTGATGCCACCAGTCGCCCAAGTCCCCTGCCTAAGCACTCAACTCTTGACCAAACTTGAGCACGAACCCAGCTTGTGGCAGACACATCATCACCACTCACCTACAGTCTATAAAACTTCCCTGCCCTGGCTCACACTTCTCTGGCCTCATTCTCTGAGACCAGTGAACCTGCCTGGTAGTTGCTTTGCTCAATAAACCAGCTGTTATACTTTTTCAATTCAGCTTGATCTGGCTTGCAGCATGGGCAGAAAAACTTACTGGGTCGGGGGGAGGTGCAGAAAAACCTGTAACACATGTGAAAAGAAGATCTAGACACAGACCCACACAGTGGAAAGACCAAAAGAAGACACAAGGAAAAGGTAGCTATCCGAAAGCTAGGGAAGGAAGTCTCAGGAGAGCCTTGGCCTTGGACTCTTAGCCTCCAGGGTTGTGAAAAGGATTTCCTGTCAAGTCACCCCACCTGTACTATATTATTACAGCAAGCCTGGCAAACTAATATGCTTATCATCCAACATAAGCCTTGGTGATGGACTTATCCCTGTGCCCAAGTCAAATAACACCATTCTCTTTTGCATCTCTGTACCTCTAATGCTGAGCTCAAGGCTGAGCATCTGGTATAGTCAATGTGTTTGCTGAATGACTGGAGGGATGAATGAGCCATTTACTCTCCTCATGCAGAGGGCATCTTCTGTGGACATTACTTCTAGAAACTGGAAAGCAGGCTGGGACAGAGTAACCATGCCAGGGGGAGTTTAGCTCTATCCAAAGGAAAAGAAGGAGGAACCCATGGTACAGTTCCCTCTGCAGCAATCAGGATTTAGAAAAACTGAAGCAATTCCCCTTAGCACAGATCTGTGGTATTTCCTGGTTCTTTCAAATACATTTAATTCTGCACATGGAAAATAATGGCATCATTATTTAATCCAGAATACAATAACAACAATAGATTGCTCATGTGGGTGCACAAGTTCCCTGCAGAGAATTGAATGTGCGTGTTGCCTTTACCCACATGTACAGCCGAGGCAGTGTGAATGGGGGCCAGTCTGTTTGTGTGGCCTGCAAAGAGAATGTGGATGCCTATGGTTGCTATAACAGCAAAAGGGGGGAAACAAAGGAAGCCCAAGGGCATGGCTGTGACTCCACTGAAAACTAATGCATACCTTTATTTCAGTCCTCTGCAATAGTCCAAAGAAATATCTGATGCTGCTGAAAGACTGCTGTCATCCCTGGTAGATACTCATCAATTATTATTAAGTATTGCATGGTTCAGGTCAAGATATAATATGTCTGAGAAAAACCATGGCACCTCCTTTTAATCTTGCGTAGAAAACAATTAAAGTATATAAAGCACATTATTAAAATATGTAAAATTTATAATTTAATTATAAGATTGCATGGCTTTATGATCTAATAGTTCTGCTGTATTTTGCATATTAGTGAACAATTGCTTTCTTAAAGCACACAGTAGAATCATTTACTTGATGCTGGAGAATAAGTTAATTATGGATTCCCAGTATATGACTAATGGATTTAATAATCACTTTACTGTAGAATTAACTTATACTTCCCTGTGCTTATAGCACTAATGATGATATTCATAAAAGTTATATTTTTTTAAAATGTAAGATTGGCACAAAAAGGGAAACCAGTGTATAACTTGGCTTTAGATCGAGCAGTTCTAAATAGGTATTTCTGAGGCATCAAAGCCCCCTCCTAGCCCTGCCATAAATCATTCCTGTCCTCTTTACCCCTCACCCCCGCCACCAACTCTGCCTCCATTGGCTTTATTAAGGGAATTTATTTTATTTAAGGGAAGACGAAATGCTTGCCAGATGCATTCAGTGAAACTCCTGTGTGTTTTTGTAACCTCGGCTGTGGGTTGCAATGAGGATTCTTCACTTCTATTCTCCTTATGACACATTGAGAAAACCCAAAGAGGCCAAGAGCACATTGGGATGACCCAGGGCCTCTCTTTGTCAGAGTTTTACTGGTTGAAGCCGCTCAGTCTTCTCTTTCCTCCAGAACAAATGATACTAGTAAAAAAGATGGCAGGGGTGGTCTTTGTTTAAGGAAGAAAGTCCCTACTTTGTCTTCGCATCTTTTATCCTTCCTTACCAAAACTACCAGCACCTCCAGTGCCACCATCACCCTCAGGACCACCCTTACCGCCACCGCCATCATAGTACCATCACCACTATCCGTGTTACTCTCCCTCATGGAACTTAGCTGATTTAATTTCTAGCTCTGCCACCAGCTTACTAGCTGGGTGACCTTGGGTGTGTCAGTAAATCTCTCCAACCCATTTCCATACTTCTAAAATAAGAAAACGATCCCCCCCCCATCCCCAGCTCTGAATAGAAGTGTCCACTGTCAGGTTCTCATCACAGGCAGTGAATTACCATGATGCTTTCTCCTATCCCAGCTATGGAGAAGCCTCACAGCTCCTCCATAGAAAATCCTACTGTTCCTGGCATTCAGATTCCCCTCAGATTTTAAAAACCCTGAAAGCAATGTGATGAAGGCTTATATTTTGCCGTATTGCACAGAACTGTTCACAAGGCACATGCTTACTAAACACATGATGATAGGCTGATTGAAAAGTATAGATTCTTAATTTTACAGCAGAAGTATATGTTCTTGCTGTGGGATGACTCGGGATCAGACAGGCTTTACTGAGCAAGGAGCTTGCAGGAAATGCACAATGGAGGCTCACCTGAGCCAGGATGGGCTTTGACAGTGGCTCTTTGGGTGATGTGCATATATGCTGTGTCTCACCTGGCTCTAGGCTGTTAATAAAAAAGCTAAAGGCTGCAGGTAAAGAGAAAAGGGCACAGAGTTGTGTTGTCATGGTAAAAGCTAAGGCCATATCTGGGACATTTAGTTTGAAACTAAGAAAAAAAATCACACTATGCTCATACAATTTTGTAATGCAGAAAACAAATGCTTAAACCCAGCGATTTCTAGTACCAAGAAATAATATTACTAGTATGCTTTTCTCTTGATATACTAAAACTGGCCACCTTCCATTTGTCTCCACTTCTCTCCATTTCAGCCCCATATTCACTTTGTCTTTCCAACCTGTCCCACCAGCAAAAAGCAAAATAAATGCATTTAGTGTTGCTTGACTTTCACAGCTCCTCTGACTTTTAGGTGTCCTTTGGTTTTCAAATGTGAAATAATACCTAAAATGCCTTAGATTTATACACTCCATTATGCCTTACAAAAGATTGCATGCACTTATTTCATAAAGATGAATCATGTCCTGGAAAAGAGAGCGAGAAAGAATAGGAAAAGGAGATGGGCTTAGAAGTGAGATGCACCTGGGCACAAATCTTGGCTCTGCTAAGATTTCAACCCTGGGCAAATTATTATTTCGTCTCTCTGCTTGTATTTCCTCATTTGTCAAATGAGGCGTTTATACAGCTACGTCACAAGCTAGCTTAGGGTAGGGTAGGAGTTGGGGGGTATTAAAGGAAGCTGACTAGCCCGGCTCAGATGCCAGTGTGTGTCCCCAGCTGCTCACATCTAGCCTCCCTCACATCTTAATTCATTCCACAGCCTGTTATGTCAGAGCCGTTCTTCTCCGGGCTGGCAACTGGTGGTGAGCACAACCTCTCCCTTTCCTTCCTATTGCCGAAACTTTCACATCCCTCTGTAAAACCATAAAAAAAAAAAAAAACTTTTATGAAGCATGCAGTGGTATTTGATCTAACAAGACATGATGCCACATCTGAGAAAAATGACACAAACTCTCTGAAGAAAACCAAAGTCAATAGCCCTCCCTCCCTCCTTCTTGAGCATCCACCCCTCTTTTCTCTCTATTATCTTACCTCATCTATCACACTTAGGCAGAAATCCATATGTCTAGCTGAAATCACTGTTTCTCCGGCAACAGCTAGGCCACTTAGCAAGAGTCTAAAGCAAGCCAATACAATATTCTCAGAGTAATATTTGGCCAAAGGTTACTGGGCCAGAGTAACTTCATTATTCCAAGAGGACTCACTTTTACTATAATTATCAATTGCCATGAACTAACGAGAAAAAAAAAGATGCTATTTATTAAGTATCTCTAGCTCCCTTAGAAGCTTGTACACAGGGATCTCATTTCATCTTCATCACAATTCTGCAATGAGTTTTCTAATTTAAAGGAAATTTCAAGATCAGGTTGGTGAGATTACCTGAGGTCACCTACTGGTGACATCAGAGTCAAGCTTCAAACAAAGCCACAAATGAGTCTTGCTATCACCTGTAATGTAAAATTTATGTTGAGCTAAGTGATGTATGTGTTATCTGAAGGTTGTAGGTCCCAGATAGGTCAGTGTTCCCACAGAAGGACCCCCCACTTTGTCACTCTGGAGATGAAACTTGACCACCTGCCTCCTGGGATTGTACGAAGAAAACAAGGCTGAGGCGGCCCTGTTCCAGACTCCCAGACTTTTGACATATTCTGCTGAAATGGTGTATTATCCCAGAACACCTCCAACTCTTTGTTTTTCCTCCTTTTCATCTTGTGATGAGCTACCTGCAAAGGGCTCTTACTTTTCTGTATTGTCGTTTTCAAAACATCTCATTCTCATATCATAATCCTAGCTCTAGATAGTCACACCATTTTCAAGTCTTTTTATTCAAGTAAAATAATTAATCCAAATGTCTGGTGTATTTATTTCTCTGTCCCTTTAACAAATTGTGTGTGTGTGTGTGTGTGTGTGTGTGTGTGTGTGTGTGTAGTCATCTACATTGTAGCTTTTAGATTTCTACGGTACAGTGTGGCTGGCCTCACGACATGCCCCTCCCGAGATCTCTGCATCCTATGTCTGCATCCTTCCTTCTCAGTTGCCGTTCGGTTTGTTGGTGCTTCCCTGCTCCCGCACCGTGTGAGTTCTCCCATTTGCAGTGAATGGAGCTGCCACCTCTTTTCTTTGTCCCCGTTAGTTCTTATAATTCCTTCAGTGTCATTTTAGTGGGGTTGGAGGAGAGACTAGGAATACATGTGAGAACACTTTTTACCCAAATCCTTATGTTTTATTGTGGTTTAGCAGTTCTCTCAGAACCATACATGTTCAATAATGACCCAGGCCCTCACTTGCTCCTCAGATGAACAGAGGCCAATTGGGCAGGACCATAGATATACCCTGGTATTTCATAAAACATATTTTATACGTTAGTCTTTTGGCTAAGACAGAGGGAAGGAGGGAGGGAGGGAGGAAAAATGGAAATTCATTCCCTAAAATAATTTTTTTAATCACATATGATAATAAACTTTATACTTTAAGTAATTTTTCTTCATTAATACGTCCCAGGCTTCACTATTAGGTGGTAAAGCAATTCTATTCTCATAGAATAACTGTCTTGGGATTTGGCTTCCAAAGCCACCCAGGAGGCAAAATTCACAATTGCACTGTCAAGAGCATAGTCTGTTTTAAACCCAAAAGCTGTCCCTATAAAAATGTGCATCCCAGAAGAGCATTTGTAAATGTTTAAGTATCCTATTTATCTTCTCTAGACTTGGAATCTGATACCGACACAGGCTTCGACGTGTCTGCGTCAGATTTGTAAACGTGTTAGAGGGGAAGGGGTGGGAGAAGAGCAGACATGAGCATTTTTTTCTGAAAAGCAGATATTCAGGGCTGTCATCCATTGCCTTGGAAAGGAAGACTGTGAGAAGGCAACAATGTGCAAAGCCCGGACATGTGCTTCGTAAAGTCTTCCCACTCTGTGTTGTGATCACTGGCTGAAATTATGTGTGTGTGTGTGTGTGTGTGTGTGTGTGTGTGTGTGTGTGTGTGTGTGTGTGTCAGGGGTGGGGGATGGGGAGTGTGATGGCTTGTAAAGTATGATTTAGAAATCTTTTCCGGCCTCCAAACTCTCTGACTGGAGCTGTGTTGATTTGTGTGATCATAAACATCTGTGTCCATCCTACCCCCACCAAAACAACAACATAAAAATCTGTGACAACATCTGTTCAACCAAGAAGCCAAACTTGCAGGTGAGCACTAGTAGCAGAGTGGAACACAAAGACTCTGGGACTCAACTATACACAGCACTCTCATCATTAAATGCAAGTTTGAAAGACAAATATAGAGATCTTTCATATGCTTCTCTGCTCCTAACATGAATCAAGAGTGTTGGAGAGATAAAAGCTTACTATCAGCTGGGTAGTGGTGAGGCTCACCTTTAATCCCAGCACTCGGAAGAGGCAGGAGGATCTCTGTGAGTTCGACACCAGCCTAGTCTATAGAGTGAGTTCCAGGACAGCCAGGACTACACAGAGAAACCCTGTCTTGAAAAACCAAAACCAATCACAACCCCTCCTCCACTCCCCCTGCAGACACAGTACATAATTAATTGGGTGAAAGTTGGCTTTGGTGTTGATAGTTGGAAATGTATTTCCTTTGAAATAAGCACATGTGTGTAGGTTGTAAATACTCATTGCTTGATAAGTGAGTAGAAGAGAGTTCATTCGTCAATGAGAAATCATTTGCGTTAATTTGGGCACACTAAAAAACCATAAGAAGACAAAATAATGTTCTCCATATGACTGGATTTTCCCTAAAAGGATAAAGAAGCCAAAGCAATTATAAACTTCGAAACTCATCAGGAAGGATGAAGAAAAACAAAGCAATTACAGCAGCAAATTTCACAGAGAGGATTTTACAGCCCTGTTTTAGAATAATTCATTCTTCAGAATCAAGGCACTCCAATCTCCTACAGGTTTTCCTGTATCCTAGCATATACCCCGTGCCATTCCAGAGTGCTCACCAAACACTACAACATGGAGCTCTGGAGACAACTGAGCAAATGGGGTAAGCTCAACCCTGGAATCATTGGGTTATTTCTCTTTCTCGATCTCTCCCTTCCTCCCTCTCTCTCTCTTCTCTCTCACTCCTCCCCACCCCCACCCCACCCCCCAAGCTCTGGTTGGGTATCTGTTTCATTGTTTCTCTGTCTCTCTCACAAGCACACATATGCTGTTACTGTGGCATTCAGATCTACCGAGGGAAACCAAAGACTTCGACTCAATTTTAATTTAGAGCAGATGAACTTATTCTTACTGCTACCAGGATAGCAGTCTTAGAGCCAAAGAGCATGGCCTGCAATAGGAGGTTGAAGGTTAGGTGTTTTTGCTTTTGTTTTTTGGTTTTTGGTTTTGTTTTTTGAGAAAGGGTTTCTCTGGGTAGCCTTGGCTGTCCTGGAACTCACTCTGTACATCAGGCTGGCCTCGAAAACTCACAGAGATCTGTGGTGATATTTTGTTTGTGCTGAAATGTGGTGATATTTTATTTGTGCTTTGATAAATAAAGCTTGCCTGTGTTGTACTCATTTCGTGAAACCCCCAGAGACCACCAAGGAGCCGGTTTCCATGCAAGCACATAAGGGTCCTTTTATTCAGGTTCAACCTGGGCCACGGCATGGCAGATGCCAGGAAATGTGGCTGCAGCCACAAGCCCAGGTGTAGAGAGTTTTTATAGGGAAAAACCACAAGCCAGGAATTGGCAACTTGGGATTGGGTAGAAGGGATATGGCATAAGGTGATTTTTTTGAAACTATTGGTCTAGACTTGGGTGCAAAACCACATTTGAAACCATTGGGTTAGACTTTTGGCGGGAAACCACAACCCTGTGAACAGGAGTATCTGGACTGCTCAGCACCATTATCTAGATATCTTCAAGGGCCATAAACTGCAGACAGGATGTCTGCAGGAGGATACTGTTCTGCATCTGTTCGAGTTGTCATGGCACATTCCTGAGGTCCTTCCTGGAACTGAGTACAGCAGGTGGTCTAAGATGGTGGCCCTTTCCCTAAGATGGAGCCTGTAAAGTCAAGTCTAGGCCTTCACACCTGGAGATCAGGGGGAAAAGGCCAGCCATTTTAAGTAAACAAAGTCAGATAGCACACGCCCTTAATCTGATCACTTAGCAGGCAGGGTCTCTGTGTTCAAGGCCATACTAGGGAACAGAGCCAAGCGTGGTGACACACACCTTTAATCCTAGTACCAATCATAGAGACCTGGAGGTCTGTACAGACAGACAGTGACAAGAAGTGAGGTAGCTGGGCTAAGAGCCAATGAGAGGGCAGAAAAGCAAGGCATATAAAGGTGTGGGTAGACAGAAAGTCGCTCGCATTTGGAAGCTGCAGAGTTGGTGAGGTAAGGTTGGCTGGTGGCTCTCCCTGTTTCCCTGATCTCTCTAAGGCTTTCGCCCCTGTATTTGGTTCTGTGTATTTTATTTAATAAGACCATTTAGAAATTCGTCTACAGAGATCCTCCAGCCTCTGCCTCCCCAGTGCTGGGGTTAAAAGGCATGCGCCAACACAGCCCAGCTTGACAAGCAGGTTTTACAGAAGCAAAGGCAACTGTTGATAGTTCACAGTCCATTATCCTGTTCTTATCTCACCGGCAGGCCTCCCAGGCATTCCAGAGCAAAGGTCAGCAGTCCTTAAGGGATGGCTGGCTCAGTATTAAGTCTCTCTAGTCATCATAGGAGACCTTCATAAATTATTACTCAGGTAGGAGCACTCTAATGACTGGGATGGGATTTCTGAGCGGGCAAAAAACACAGTGCCATGAGGTTAGGGCTGGCTGTCACATCCTCACACTATAACGTACACATATCTTATGACATGGTCATTTCACTTAGTTTTCAAAAGTTAACTTCGCATGCCATTTCCCCCCCTACATTTCTTTCTGACAAGGGAACATTCAAAGATACACAAAGTGGATTCTCATGTAGCGCGAATTCTTATTGGTCTTAATAATAAAAATCTGTAGTCAAATATTGGGGAAAATGCTGAGAGGTCAGAGAAGTAAAGGAGCAGCCACTAGAGAGACTTCTTACCTCTACTGAATCCTCAGACTGAAAGGGTCTGAGCTCCTGTCTCTACCCTGCCTTATCACTTCCTCTCTCTGCCCATCCACATCACTGCCTGTTTCCTCCTCCCAAGTGCTGGGATTAAAGGTGTATGCCTCCCAAATACTGGGATCAGTGGGGCAGTGGTGGTGCACACCTTTAATCCCAGCAATGGGGAGGCAGAGCCAGGTGGATCTCTATGAGTTTAAGGCCAATCTAGTCTACAAAGCGAGATCCAGAACAGACACCAAAACAACACAGAGGAAACTCTGTCTTGAAAAATCCAAAAAAGAAAAAAGAAAAAAAACCCAAGTACTGGGATCAAAGGCATGAGATCCCAAGTGCTGGGATTAAAAGTATGTGCCACCACTGCCTGGCCTCTAGTGGCTACCTCTGCACTCTGATCTCCAGTCAAGCTTTATTTGTTAGAGTACAAACAAAATATCACCACATTCTCAGAATGAAATAAGGCTTTATCAGCAACCCTTCCATCCTAATACAATCTCAGGACCGTACACACAGTTGAGCAGGGCTTGCAGAGCATCACAGAGAAGAATATGCTAAAATCAAAGCCTCCAGAGAGTTAAATGGTTTGCATAGTTTGGGTGGGGAGAATTATAGGCAGAGTTTTCCTGTCCCAACCACCTGGTCCCAAATAAACAAACACATAGAGGCTTATATTAATTGCAAGTGCTCGGCCAATAGCTCAGGCTTATTACTAAGTAGCTCTTACATTTAAATTAACCCATTTCTATTAATCTGTGTATTGTCACTTGGCTCATGGCTTTATCTGTCCTCTAGCATGTCTTGCTTCCTAGGCAGCTGGCTCGCATCTCTCTGATTCTGTCCTTCTTCCCCTCAGCATTTTCAG